>CAWUFW010024051.1:0-66159 GCA_963921515.1 Calotriton arnoldi | reverse complement strand
TTACTTCGTTCAGTTTACGTATTACTGTCTGGAAACTGGGGGTGGTGGAGTGAGCTAAAGAATGATGATGGATTAAACCCAGATCAGTTGACTGGGGGTGAGTGTTTGATTGGCTCAAACGCTCCGTCCATCATCCCCTTTGTATCGCTTTGGTCGCCCTAAGTTGGCGGGGGTATGCCCAGACGTGGGTCCCTTGCTCGCTTTGCCACTGGATTCAAGCAAGCCTGGCTGATGACGGCTGAAATGCCAGAAACCCGGTCCTAGGATGCTTGTTTCCGGTCCAGGAAGACATGGCTTGGCAGTTCGGGCTGGACTGTTCCCATGAGGCACAGGGTCAGACTGATTTGCATATGGCCATGTCTGAACTGGGGTGGTGGAGTGAGCTAAAGAATGATGATGGATTAAACCCAGATCAGTTGACTGGGGGTGAGTGTTTGATTGGCTCAAACGTTCCGTCCATCATCCCCTTTGTATCGCTTGGTCGCCCTAAGTTGGCGGGGGTATGCCCAGACGTGGGTCCCTTGCTCGCTTTGCCACTGGATTCAAGCAAGCCTGGCTGATGACGGCTGAAATGCCAGAAACCGGTCCTAGGATGCTTGTTTCCGGTCCAGGGAAGACATGGCTTGGCAGTTCGGGCTGGACTGTTCCCATGAGGCACAGGGTCAGACTGATTTGCATATGGCCATGTCTGAACTGGGGTGGTGGAGTGAGCTAAAGAATGATGATGGATTAAACCCAGATCAGTTGTCTGGGGGTGAGTGTTTGATTGGCTCAAACGCTCCGTCCATCATCCCCTTTTGTATCGCTTTGGTCGCCCTAAGTTGAGCGGGGGTATGCCCAGACGTGGGTCCCTTGCTCGCTTGGCCACTGGATTCAAGCAAGCCTGGCTGATGACGGCTGAAATGCCAGAAACCGGTCCTAGGATGCTTGTTTCCGGTCCAGGGAAGACATGGCTTGCAGTTCGGGCTGGACTGTTCTCATGAGGCACAGGGTCAGACTTATTTGCATATGGCCATGTCTGAACTGGGGTGGTGGAGTGAGCTAAAAGAATGATGATGGATTAAACCCAGATCAGTTGACTGGGGGTGAGTGTTTGATTGGCTCAAACGCTCCGGTCCATCATCCCTTTTGTATCGCTTTAGGTCGCCCTAAGTTGGCGGGGGTATGCCCAGACGTGGGTCCCTTGCTCGCATTGCCACTGGATTCAAGCAAGCCTGGCTGATGACGGCTGAAATGCCAGAAACCGGTCCTAGGATGCTTGTTTCCGGTCCAGGGAAGACATGGCTTGGCAGTTCGGGCTGGACTGTTCCCATGAGGCACAGGGTCAGACTGATTTGCATATGGCCATGTCTGAACTGGGGTGGTGGAGTGAGCTAAAGAATGATGATGGATTAAACCCAGATCAGTTGACTGGGGGTGAGTGTTTGATTGGCTCAAACGTTCCGTCCATCATCCCCTTTTGTATCGCTTTGGTCGCCCTAAGTTGGCGTGGGGTATGCCCAGACGTGGGTCCCTTGCTCGCTTTGCCACTGGATTCAAGCAAGCCTGGCTGATGACGGCTGAAATGCCAGAAACCGGTCCTAGGATGCTTGTTTCTCGGTCAAGAAAGACATGGCTTGGCAGTTCGGGCTGGACTGTTCCTATGAGGCACAGGGTCAGACTGATTTGCATATGGCCATGTCTGAACTGGGGTGGTGGAGTGAGCTAAAGAATGATGATGGATTAAACCCAGATCAGTTGACTGGGGGTGAGTGTTTGATTGGCTCAAACGTTCCGTCCATCATCCCCTTTGTATCGCTTTGGTCGCCCTAAGTTGGCGGGGGTATGCCCAGACGTGGGTCCCTTGCTCGCTTTGCCACTGGATTCAAGCAAGCCTGGCTGATGACGGCTGAAATGCCAGAAACCGGTCCTAGGATGCTTGTTTCCAGTCCAGGGAAGACATGGCTTGGCAGTTCGGGCTGGACTGTTCCCATGAGGCACAGGGTCAGACTGATTTGCATATGGCCATGTCTGAACTGGGGTGGTGGAGTGAGCTAAAGAATGATGATGGATTAAACCCAGATCAGTTGACTGGGGTGAGTGTTTGATTGGCTCAAACGCTCCGGTCCATCATCCCCTTTTGTATCGCTTTGGTCGCCCTAAGTTGGCGGGGGTATGCCCAGACGTGGGTCCCTTGCTCGCTTTGCCACTGGATTCAAGCAAGCCTGGCTGATGACGGCTGAAATGCCAGAAACCGGTCCTAGGATGCTTGTTTCCCGGTCCAGGGAAGACATGGCTTGGCAGTTCGGGCTGGACTGTTCCCACGAGGCACAGGGTCAGACTGATTTGCATATGGCCATGTCTGAACTGGGATGGTGGAGTGAGCTAAAGAATGATGATGGATTAAACCCAGATCAGTTGACTGGGGGTGAGTGTTTGATTGGCTCAAACGTTCCGTCCATCATCCCCTTTTGTATCGCTTTGGTCGCCCTAAGTTGGCGGGGGTATGCCCAGACGTGGGTCCCTTGCTCGCTTTGCCACTGGATTCAAGCAAGCCTGGCTGATGACGGCTGAAATGCCAGAAACCGGTCCTAGGATGCATGTTTCCGGTCCAGGGAAGACATGGCTTGGCAGTTCGGGCTGGACTGTTCCCATGAGGCACAGGGTCAGACTGATTTGCATATGGCCATGTCTGAACTGGGGTGGTGGAGTGAGCTAAAGAATGATGATGGATTAAACCCAGATCAGTTGACTGGGGGTGAGTGTTTGATTGGCTCAAACGTTCCCGTCCATCATCCCCTTTTGTATCGCTTTGGTTGCCCTAAGTTGGCGGGGGTATGCCCAGACGTGGGTCCCTTGCTCGCTTTGCCACTGGATTCAAGCAAGCCTGGCTGATGACGGCTGAAATGCCAGAAACCGGTCCTAGGATGCTTGTTTCCGGTCCAGGGAAAACATGGCTTGGCAGTTCGGGCTGGACTGTTCCCATGAGGCACAGGGTCAGACTGATTTGCATATGGCCATGTCTGAACTGGGGTGGTGGAGTGAGCTAAAGAATGATGATGGATTCAACCCAGATCAGTTGACTGGGGGTGAGTGTTTGATTGGCTCAAACGTTCCGTCCATCATCCCCTTTTGTATCGCTTTGGTCGCCCCTAAGTTGGCGGGGGTATGCCCAGACGTGGGTCCCTTGCTCGCTTTGCCACTGGATACAAGCAAGCCTGGCTGATGACGGCTGAAATGCCAGAAACCGGTCCTAGGATGCTTGTTTCCGGTCCAGGGAAAACATGGCTTGGCAGTTCGGGCTGGACTGTTCCCATGAGGCACAGGGTCAGACTTATTTGCATATGGCCATGTCTGAACTGGGGTAGTGGAGTGAGCTAAAGAATGATGATGGATTAAACCCAGATCAGTTGACTGGGGGTGAGTGTTTGATTGGCTCAAACGTTCCGCCCATCATCCCCTTTTGTATCGCTTTGGTCGCCCTAAGTTGGCGGGGGTATGCCCAGACGTGGGTCCCTTGCTCGCATTGCCACTGGATTCAAGCAAGCCTGGCTGATGACGGCTGAAATGCCAGAAACCGGTCCTAGGATGCTTGTTTCCGGTCCAGGGAAGACATGGCTTGGCAGTTCGGGCTGGACTGTTCCCATGAGGCACAGGGTCAGACTGATTTGCATATGGCCATGTCTGAACTGGGGTGGTGGAGTGAGCTAAAGAATGATGATGGATTAAACCCAGATCAGTTGACTGGGGGTGAGTGTTTGATTGGCTCAAACGTTCCGTCCATCATCCCCTTTTGTGTCGCTTTGGTCGCCCTAAGTTGGCGGGGGTATGCCCAGACGTGGGTCCCTTGCTCGCTTTGCCACTGGATTCAAGCAAGCCTGGCTGATGACGGCTGAAATGCCAGAAACCGGTCCTAGGATGCTTGTTTCCGGTCAAGGGAAGACATGGCTTGGCAGTTCGGGCTGGACTGTTCCCATGAGGCACAGGGTCAGACTGATTTGCATATGGCCATGTCTGAACTGGGGTGGTGGAGTGAGCTAAAGGAATGATGATGGATTAAACCCAAATCAGTTGACTGGGGGTGAGTGTTTGATTGGCTCAAACGTTCCGTCCATCATCCCCTTTGTATCGCTTTGGTCGCCCTAAGTTGGCGGGGGTATGCCCAGACGTGGGTCCCTTGCTCCCTTTGCCACTGGATTCAAGCAAGCCTGGCTGATGACGGCTGAAATGCCAGAAACCGGTCCTAGGATGCTTGTTTCCGGTCCAGGGAAGACATGGCTTGGCAGTTCGGGCTGGACTGTTCCCATGAGGCACAGGGTCAGACTGATTTGCATATGGCCATGTCTGAACTGGGGTGGTGGAGTGAGCTAAAGAATGATGATGGATTAAACCCAGATCAGTTGACTGGGGGTGAGTGTTTGATTGGCTCAAACGTTCCGGTCCATCATCCCCTTTTGTATCGCTTTGGTCGCCCTAAGTTGGCGGGGGTATGCCCAGACGTGGGTCCCTTGCTCGCTTTGCCACTGGATTCAAGCAAGCCTGGCTGATGACGGCTGAAATGCCAGAAACCGGTCCTAGGATGCTTGTTTCCGGTCCAGGGAAGACATGGCTTGGCAGTTCGGGCTGGACTGTTCCCATGAGGCACAGGGTCAGACTGATTTGCATATGGCCATGTCTGAACTGGGGTGGTGGAGTGAGCTAAAGAATGATGATGGATTAAACCCAGATCAGTTGACTGGGGGTGAGTGTTTGATTGGCTCAAACGTTCCGTCCATCATCCCCTTTTGTATCGCTTTGGTCGCCCTAAGTTGGCGGGGGTATGCCCAGACGTGGGTCCCTTGCTCGCTTTGCCACTGGATTCAAGCAAGCCTGGCTGATGACGGCTGAAATGCCAGAAACCGGTCCTAGGATGCATGTTTCCGGTCCAGGGAAGACATGGCTTGGCAGTTCGGGCTGGACTGTTCCCATGAGGCACAGGGTCAGACTGATTTGCATATGGCCATGTCTGAACTGGGGTGGTGGAGTGAGCTAAAGAATGATGATGGATTAAACCCAGATCAGTTGACTGGGGGTGAGTGTTTGATTGGCTCAAACGTTCCGTCCATCATCCCCTTTTGTATCGCTTTGGTCGCCCTAAGTTGGCGGGGGTATGCCCAGACGTGGGTCCCTTGCTCGCTTTGCCACTGGATTCAAGCAAGCCTGGCTGATGACGGCTGAAATGCAGAAACCGGTCCTAGGATGCTTGTTTCCGGTCCAGGAAAACATGGCTTGGCAGTTCGGGCCTGGACTGTTCCCATGAGGCACAGGGTCAGACTGATTTGCATATGGCCATGTCTGAACTGGGGTGGTGGAGTGAGCTAAAGAATGATGATGGATTCAACCCAGATCAGTTGACTGGGGGTGAGTGTTTGATTGGCTCAAACGTTCCGTCCATCATCCCCTTTTGTATCGCTTTTGGTCGCCCTAAGTTGGCGGGGTATGCCCAGACGTGGGTCCCTTGCTCGCTTTGCCTACTGGATTCAAGCAAGCCTGGCTGATGACGGCTGAAATGCCAGAAACCGGTCCTAGGATGCTTGTTTCCGGTCCAGGGAAGACATGGCTTGGCAGTTCGGGCTGGACTGTTCCCATGAGGCACAGGGTCAGACTGATTTGCATATGGCCATGTCTGAACTGGGGTGGTGGAGTGAGCTAAAGAATGATGATGGATTAAACCCAGATCAGTTGACTGGGGGTGAGTGTTTGATTGGCTCAAACGTTCCGTCCATCATCCCCTTTTGTATCGCTTTGGTCGCCCCTAAGTTGGCGGGTATGCCCAGACGTGGGTCCCTTGCTCGCTTTGCCACTGGATTCAAGCAAGCCTGGCTGATGACGGCTGAAATGCCAGAAACCGGTCCTAGGATGCTTGTTTCCGGTCCAGGGAAGACATGGCTTGGCAGTTCGGGCTGGACTGTTCCCATGAGGCACAGGGTCAGACTGATTTGCATATGGCCATGTCTGAACTGGGGTGGTGGAGTGAGCTAAAGAATGATGATGGATTAAACCCAGATCAGTTGACTGGGGGTGAGTGTTTGATTGGCTCAAGCGTTCCGTCCATCATCCCCTTTTGTATCGCTTTGGTCGCCCTAAGTTGGCGGGGTATGCCCAGACGTGGGTCCCTTGCTCGCTTTGCCACTGGATTCAAGCAAGCCTGGCTGATGGCGGCTGAAATGCCAGAAACCGGTCCTAGGATGCTTGTTTCCGGTCCAGGGAAGACATGGCTTGGCAGTTCGGGCTGGACTGTTCCCATGAGGCACAGGGTCAGACTGATTTGCATATGGCCATGTTTGAACTGGGGTGGTGGAGTGAGCTAAAGAATGATGATGGATTAAACCCAGATCAGTTGACTGGGGGTGAGTGTTTGATTGGCTCAAGCGTTCCGTCCATCATCCCCTTTTGTATCGCTTTGGTCGCCCTAAGTTGGCGGGGGTATGCCCAGACGTGGGTCCCTTGCTCGCTTGCCACTGGATTCAAGCAAGCCTGGCTGATGACGGCTGAAATGCCAGAAACCGGTCCTAGGATGCTTGTTTCCGGTCCAGGGAAGACATGGCTTGGCAGTTCGGGCTGGACTGTTCCCATGAGGCACAGGGTCAGACTGATTTGCATATGGCCATGTCTGAACTGGGGTGGTGGAGTGAGCTAAAGAATGATGATGGATTAAACCCAGATCAGTTGACTGGGGGTGAGTGTTTGATTGGCTCAAAAGTTCCGTCCATCATCCCCTTTTGTATCGCTTTGGTCGCCCTAAGTTGGCGGGGGTATGCCCAGACGTAGGTCCCTTGCTCGCTTTGCCACTGGATTCAAGCAAGCCTGGCTGATGATGGCTGAAATGCCAGAAACCGGTCCTAGGATGCTTGTTTCCGGTCCAGGGAAGACATGGCTTGGCAGTTCGGGCTGGACTGTTCCCATGAGGCACAGGGTCAGACTGATTTGCATATGGCCATGTCTGAACTGGGGTGGTGGAGTGAGCTAAAGAATGATGATGGATTAAACCCAGATCAGTTGACTGGGGGTGAGTGTTTGATTGGCTCAAACGTTCCGTCCATCATCCCCTTTTGTATCGTAATATATAGTGCAACTGGAGGGCAACGGGGACAAGTGCATTCAATTTAGGTTTTGTTGCTGTGAAAGGTCTTCACTATCTGAGAGACAATCCGTTCTCGCCCAGGTCCTGAATATGAGGGTGGTGGAATGGGGTGGGTAATTACTGCACCTAGTAACAACCTATACCTTGGGGTGAGGGATTCAAGGGCTGAGGCAAATACCTCTTACCCCGAGGTTTGGCTTTCTAAATGTTCCATTCCATGCTGATTTTGTATATATCACATTGAATTCTGCATAGTGTGCCTTTTAACGGGAAACAGCCTTTACACCGCAACCGTTACAACGCATGCATTTACCCCGCATGCCGTTGCAACGAAAAAGGTGTGTAGCAGTGGGTAGAAGGTGTTGGATTTAACTCCAACACCTTCCCTACTGTTGCACACACTGGAGTTGGAATAGAAAATGTATCTATTCCAACTTCCAGCGCTCCCCCGACAGCAAGTCGGGGTAAAGTTTGGCGTTGCAACGGCATGCGGGGTAATGACATGCGTTGTAATGTCACATATCCCTTTGAACAGACGCTTTCCCCAATAAATGACACCAGATTTTTCCTGCTGAATCTATCAGGGAAAATTGTGAAGTTCCATTAGTATCACACAGCTCGGATTTAGGATCCTTGTGCAAACTCCTGTTTGTGCAGGGACCGGGAATTGAACACCAGACAGAACTAGACCCACAAATCAAGAGTAAGGAGCAGAGACGGTCTTGACCTTCATGGACATTATTCAGATTTCCGCCACCCTCCCTTTCCGACCGGCTCCCCTCCTTACATGTCATGTGATAAACCAGATGTGAAAGGTCCCGGTGCAAAAGAATGCCTCCCACCTCCAAACGCTAAGACGGTTTCTTATAGCTCTATGGCAGCTGCTTTCTGCTATGGCAATGGAAGGGCTTTTATACCCACATATTTTGGATGGATGAGACACTTAGCCTTAGTACATGATGCTGTACCCTTTGACTTTTTCAATTGCGTCCCCTTTCCACTCTGCTATGATATGCCTCTGTCACTCCATCCTGCTAGGACACAACTGTATCACTTGCCTCTTTATCCCCAGGACTGTGACAGTCAGCACCATATTTAATTACAATGGTGGTGCCTGGATATAGGGAGGATTAGCTCTTGGTGTATGCTTAGGTGGTCCTGTCAATTGATTTACCCAAAAGAGATTCAGAAATAAATGCAATTTAATTGATTAAGAATTATTAGAGCAAAATCTGAAGTAATTTTGGCAGAGATTGTAAAGCCAAAATCCATCAGTATGATTATCCAGTTTCTTTTCCTGTGTTCAAGCAAATCTCATCAGAAGCCGAAAGCTAACATTTCGGCCTGGCCTTACAGCATCAATTCATGTGAATTCAACAACTCATCCCGGACTTTTTATTTGATATCTTCAACGTTTGGGAACATAAAGGTGCTATATCTGCAGTTACCACATTTCCTACCTGCCAATGAAACAAAATCCCTGAATGTTAATTATGGATAGCTCCCTCTTTCAGTTCTAAGCGCTAAAATATTCTCTTATCTCCATGGAGCTTAAATGCAGCTAAAAATCACAGGTAATACTATAAATTGTGTAACCACTCAAACCCCAGAACAAATCTAGGGAAGGGAACTAGAGGCACGGGGTACTAGGAGCAGGCAGCCTCCAACATATAATGTTTATCACAAAAAGAGTTGCTCCTAGTTAGGTGACCTAGGTGCTAAAGTGTTAGTTTGTGAGTACAGGCATCTCACAAAAAGCCCTCTAAAAACTTGGTTTGATAGAGGGCGGGCATACACCTGACGACAGGGATGCACTTCTAAACTAAGTGGGGGCCCTAAACAAAAAGGTGAGTTTTAAAAAGCAATTATAGATGTCAAACCAATTTTAATATAACTGGCATCTATATGGTGATTAAAAATGAGTGATCGGTGTATTGGGGATTCTATTGTCCCCCCACTGTGGTAAATGTGGTCAACATGTTTCTGCCCAGTGGCCCAGAAGGGTCCATGGCATTCATCAGGACCTAAACAATAAGAAAAACGGGCTCCACTCTTACCAGACTCTGGTGAGAGGATTCCACTAAGTGGGGTGATAAAGATCACTCTCCACTAATATACGGCTAAAGGATTCAAGCCCTATGTATGGGATCAAATTGCCCCATAGGAGGGTGAGGGCGGAAGACCCCTTTGGTCAAACGTGTTCCGTGGTTCGTCCTCCACTGTTGTGCCTACGTGTGTGCTCCTCACCTCCTCAATTGCACACCTGGTTCAGTGGGACTCCCCCGTCCATGGCTCCTGCTGCAACACGTTCGGGATCAGTATTAGCCCAAGAGCTGACCTGCCTGGAGAAATCAAAATAACATTTTGTGGAAAAATGACATTCCCCTTTTGGTAAAGGTGAAATACCTATTTAACTTAGTCATTTTTCTTGCTCTCTGCAGCATGGGAGTGAGGTCTGCAAGCAGCCTCCAGCATTAAGGATATACACTCATGAAATTTGTGACTGTGTAGGACGAGGGGCTGCCATCTTGAAGTGAGATGTGACTAGAACCCCCCACTGTTCAACCAGGCACTCTTCGGAAGTAACAGTGGCGGCTGGTGGATTTTTAAAGTGGTAGGGCGGAAATTTTATACTCGGAAGTATAATGAGCGTGCGAGCGACCCGAAGTGTAAAGGAGGGTGCGGGGAAGGGTTCTCCCCACAACAAAATCTTGAAAATAACGGATTCAAATGATGGATTTCACACCACATCTTTACTACAAATTGTTGAATTAAGGGATCCAAATATAGCATTTAAAACTCAAGTGTAAAGAAAACTCTGTGTGTCAAGAGTTAATTCATTTGACCCATTCAACGTTAATCATTTAAGCATTTCGAGCCGATGTGAGGGGACTGGCTGCTTCAGAGATGTTCTAAATCCTGGTGGGTGGGGATCTCTCTGTGGCAGGCACGATTCTGATACAGATGCGCATCTCTGTTTAATGAGTGACATGCAATGACCAAATGTGTGACACCTCGAGTGACACTTTCTTGCAATCAAAATCAAGAAATTAAGTCCATGAAACAGATAAATATCAGAAATGACACCCACTTGAGCAATGAGAAACTACAAGAATAGCTAAACTGCTGCAAAGTTGCTGCAGGCATATTAACCATCTGTGCTACTTTATGGTGACTCAAAACTGCCACTAGACGAAACTACAATCTCTCTTCAGCAAGAACATTATTCAACAGTTAATTTTCATTTATTTTGTTGCCTAAAAACTGCGGGACACCCAAGGAACTCTGCAACAGCTGCTTTTAAACCCACACGTTATTTCTAAGCACAATGACAGCACCCCACCCACCTCAGTGCCAAGTGCGGCCAAACCACAAGTAAGAAAAGGATCTCTGTGACAAAATCAGTAACCCACTGAGCTATCACATTAAATACATTTCTGTGACATTATAGTACTCATTCTTTGCAGCAGGCATATGACCCACCCCCACCCCGCACTTCTTTATGGTGCGTTTATTCTAAACAGGCACTATGGAAAACTCCAATCTCTGTCTATCAGGTCTTTGTCTGGCCTGTTGCCTCGGGTTGCCGCTGTTGCTTCAACTGCAGTCTGTGGCATCACACCCACTGAAGACTGCTGCACTGCAGCTCAGAGTTGTGGTGGGCCGGCATAGTGGTAGATGATGCTCTTCTCTGCAGTAGTACCAGTCAGAGTGAGAGCTCATGATGTGGATGTGAGTTCAGATTTGAGTTCAGAGCTGTGGCGCTCACGTGCCTTTTAAAGTCACTCAGACTCAGCGCCTGTTCTCACCGTGAGTGGACAACACCCCCCCCCCTCCGGAATTCGAGGAGGTGGCAGCAGCAATTCCTGTGGGCCTGGGCTGGCAGGAATTTCATATGAAAGCATCCTGTCTGCTGCCACACCGACTGGACCCTTGAGTTAGAGTCTCTAGCCAGCTCGAATTGGTGCGGCAACCGGGCACCGAACTTGAGTAAACAGTACACTGAAACCATGAAAACTCACACATAAGCAATCTGAACGCTTGGCGGCTACGTCTTTTGTGTATCTTTTGTGGTGCTACACAAAGCAGTGATCGATTGGTGAATTCTGACCCACATCCTTTGCCAGCACATTTCTCAGAAACAAACTCCAGACCTCTGTGCCCCGTTCTTGATCACAGTCTGACCCTCAACTACAACAGAGAAAGTAAACACGGCTCACTGCCCCACAGGCAGAGAAGACACATTCTTTTGGCTGAGCTGGAGTGAGACTGATCCATCTTGCTGTTAAATGGGAGGTTTTTTAATTCATTTAAAATCATAAGTGAGAGACGCCGATGGTGTTTGAAAGCTGAAAGTGTGAGGCTGCGCCTTGCAGGGCTGGCTGCCTCATGTGCCTGGGAACTCAAGCTGAAATTTCCTGGGGAACATGTGGCCTATTCGGCAGAGCAGGGAGAGCCGAGCCCCGGGCCAGAACGCAATAGTATTAAGGGCAGGACATGCACGGCAGCAGGGTCGCGGAAAAGGAATCCTTAACGCTTGACAGCTTTTCTAATCAATATGCCTGCCACTGTGCCAAAGGTATTTTAATCTAATGACAGTCACACACTTACCGTCTGGTCCCGGAACATCTGAAAGACGAAGTGAGACACTGAAGAACACTCGTTGTTCGGTGCGTCGCACAGTCGCACTTGTGACTGCCAGTTGATAGGGAGCATATCGCCCACCACTCTGTATACCAGGCATATTGCGTTCAGTTTCATGCTCTCTCAGAAGTGAGGTCTCTTCTTTCAAGGCAAGTCACTGTTAGATTTGTCCGGTGCACAGATCTGTTTTTCCGTAGCCCTCTGCCCTGTTTACCGCCTGTCGTGTCGTGCCCCAGCATACCACCACGCAGGACACAGGTAGGGATTCTCAATACCTTTATTTATTGGTGGCATGTACATGTGTTGTGGAGCTCTGCCCTCGTCCGTCCGCCCACGATCCCTCTTCTTAGTAGTGTGTTCCCACCCCCTTGACTGGATGTGGTGTCCGGTTCACTCTTGGTGTTCAGGGTCCACTGCAGGGTCCTAGTGCCCCGCCCTAGGTCACTACATCTCCCCCTTTGTTACGAATGAATTTAATGAATGACTGAGTTACATTTCTTCTATCAGTCTCTTTGGCCGTCGGCATGTTCTTCTGTGGCGGGCCTCCGTTTGTTGTTCTTCTGCTGCTCCCTCTCCATTTTCTCTTTCGTTGCTGCTGTGCTCCTGCTCTTCTTGTCCTGCTGTTTCAGTGCCTTGATCTTCTTCTTTCATTCCTTTCAGCTCTCTGAAGTGTGAGCTGTTTCTTGTTATCCTCTGATGATCTGACTCGGCCGTGACCATTGAGCCCTTCACTTTTGTTACTACTAACGGGTCTTTGGAGAACGTGCTGTCCGACTTTCTTTGCTGTCGTTGACGCACTATTACCATGTCTCCTTCCTTCAGATCTGACGGGCTGGCATGTCGTCTTGCGTCTGCATATCGTTTCATTTTTTCTTTCTCCTCTCTGTCTTTTTCTGCGACACTGCTGCGATCTGACGCTGTCATTGCCTCTATTTGCGGCAGCCTTGTTCTGCTTGTCCTCCCCAGCACGAGCTCCGCTGGGCATCTTCCTGTGGAGTTGTGCGGTGTATTTCTGTAGTCCCGCAATACCTGGCATAGAGCTTGGCCTAATGATATCTGCGCCAGCCTCGCCCTTTGAACTGCTTTTTTGATGTTCCCCATGAATCTCTCCACCATTCCATTAGCTTGAGGCCACAGTGGAGTTATCTTCCTGTGATTTATCCCTAGATAAGTCATGAATCTCCGGAATTCTTCCCCTGAAAATGGGGGACCATTGTCCGTCTTTAGAGTTTCTGGTGAGCCCCATGCAGCGAAGATGTCATCTAAAATCGGTAGTGTTGCTGATGCTGATGTCGACGGGACGTGGCGCACTATTGGAAATCTTGAGTACTCATCAATGACCACCAGCAAGTAGTTTCCTGTGTCCAGTGGGCCAAAGAAATCAGCTGCCAGTGTTGTCCATACTGCTCTTGGAAGCTCTGACATTTGTAGTGGTGTCTGTCTGGCTGGTGCTCCGGTCACTTGGCATAGGTGGCACGTCAATACTGTGTCTTCGACCATGCAATCCAGTCTAGGAAACCACACTTTCTCTCTTAGTAGCTTCTTTGTTGATACGACGCCTCGGTGTGACTCGTGAGCTAAGTCTATTACTTGTCTTCTGAGTGATCTTGGTATCACAATTCTCGTCCCTCTCATTAGTATTCCGCTTTCTGTCTCTGACAGTTCTTCATTTATCTTTTGCAGAGCTAGCACTTCTTCTTTGCATATTCCTGCTTCCCAGGTGCAGTTGTTGTTGATGTGCCTCCATCTTTGTTTCCTTGTTATTTCCATTGCCAGTTGTAGCGTGCCATCTTCTCTGGTCTCCCTTTCTAACTCCTCTAGTGTTATTGGTGCTGGTGTGCTTTGCTTGAGCACAAAGTTCAGGTATTCCTCTGCTATCGATGTCGTCTCGTGAGCCTGTGGTAACGGGTGTCTTGACATGTAGTCTGCAGGATTATGTTCTTTCCCTGGTTTGTGCACAATTGTGAAGTCATAGTCCATCAGTCTGATGCCCCAGCGTTCAATCCTGGGTGGCATTTTGGCCGATGGGCTGCCGTAGAGTGTCACCAGCGCTTGGTGGTCTGTTATGATGGTGAACGGCTTCCCATAGATAAACATGTGGAAATGCTCGCACGCCCACACCACGGCCAGGCTCTCCTTTTCTGGTTGCGAGTATGCCTTTTCAATGTCTGTCAAGCTTTTGCTTGCGTATGCGACAATCTTCCTTTGTGACTCTCTTCCTGGCAGATGCTGTGCTAGTATTGCACCCAGTCCCACTGGGCTGGCATCCACAGTCAATTCAGTGCAGAGCAGAGGGTCGAAGTAGGCCAGATGTCCCGCCTTCACCACCGCTTCTCTTATGTCCTCAAATGCCTTGTTGCATTCCTGAGACCAGATGAATTTCTGACCCTGTTTGGTCAGTTCCCTCAGTGGTGTGCTTACTGTAGCGAAATCCTGTATGTATCTCGCACAGTAGCTGGCGAGTCCTAGAAATGATCGTACTTCCGCAACATCCGTCGGTGGCTTTGCATTTTGTAGGGTTTCAACTTTGCTGGGGTCTGGCCTCATCCCTTGTTTCGAGAAGATGTGTCCAAAAAACACTAGTTCCTTTCTTCCTAGCTCGCATTTGTCTCCATTTAATGTGAGGCCCGCTTTCTCCAGTTGTGTGCACACTTGACGTAACGCCGTGTCAATCAATCAATCATGTCACTTATAAAGCGCACTACATACCCGCGAGGGTCTCAAGGCGCTGGGGGAAGAGGGGGGTGGTGCTGCTACTGATCGAAGAGCCAGGTCTTGAGGAGTCTTCTGAAGGCCAGTAGGTCTTGGGTCTGTCGGAGGTTGGTGGGGAGGGTGTTCCAGGTCTTGGCGGCGAGGCGGGAGAAGGATCTGCCGCCGGCGGTCGTTTTCCGGATGCGGGGGACTGTGGCGAGGGCGAGGCTGGTCGAGCGGAGCTGGCGGGTGGGGGTGTAGAAGCTGAGTCGTCTGTTGAGGTAGGCTGGTCCGGAGTTGTGGAGTGCTTTGTGTGCGTGGGTGAGGAGCTTGAAGGTTATCCTCTTGTTGACAGGGAGCCAGTGCAGGTCTCTCAGGTGGGGTGTGATGTGGCTGCGTCGGGGGATGTCGAGGATAAGACGTGCAGAGGCGTTCTGGATGCGTTGCAGCCGTCTCAGGAAGCTTAGCCGTCGTTCCTGCGTAGAGGGCGTTTCCGTAGTCCAGCCTGCTGGTGACGAGGGGCCTGGGTGACTGTTTTTCTTGTTTCGGTGGGGATCCACTTGAAGATCCTGCGGAGCATTCGGAGGATGTTGAAGCAGGATGAGGAAACGAGCGTTGACCTGCTTAGTCATGGAGAGGGTGGGGTCGAGGATGACCCCTAAGTTGCGTACGTGGTCGGTGGGTGGCGGGGCTGTTCCCAGTGATGTTGGCCACCAGGAGTCGTCCCAGGCTGGAGGGTTGGAACCAAGGATGAGGACCTCCGTCTTGTCCGAGTTCAGCTTCAGGCGGCTGGTCCTCATCCATTCGGCGACGGCCTTCATTCCTTCGTGGAGGTGGGCTTTGGCGGTGTGAGGGTCTTTGGTGAGGGAGAGGATCAGCTGGGTGTCGTCGGCGTAGGAGATGATGTTGAGGTTGTGCTGTCGGGCGACGTGGGCGAGGGGTGCCATGTAGATGTTGAACAGCGTTGGGCTGAGGAGGAGCCTAGGGGTACGCCGCAGATGATCTTGGTGGCCTTGGATCGGAAGGGGGCGAGGCGGACGCTTTGTGTTCTGCCGGAAAGGAAGGATGTGGTCCAGTCCAGGGCCTTCTCTTGGATCCCGGCGTCATGAAGGCGTGTTCGTAGTGTGTGGTGGCAGACCGTGTCGAAGGCGGCTGATAGGTCCAGGAGGATGAGGGCTGCTGTTTCTCCGTTGTCTAGCAGGGTCCTGATGTCATCGGTGGCGGCGATGAGGGCGGTTTCGGTGCTGTGGTTGCTGCGGAAGCCGGACTGGGAAGGGTCCAGGATGGTGTTCTCCTCGAGGTAACGGGTCAGTTGTTTGTTGACGATTTTCTCGGTGACCTTCGCAGGGAATGGGAGCAGAGAGATGGGTCGGAAGTTCTTGAGGTCCTTGGGGTCTGCCTTGGGTTTCTTGAGTAAGGCGGTGATCTCGGCGTGCTTCCAGCTTTCCGGGAAGGTTGCTGTCTCGAAGGAGATGTTGATTATTTTCCGGAGATGGGGCGCGATGGCTGTACTGGCTTTGTTGAAGATGTGGTGAGGGCACGGGTCTAGCGGTGAACCGGAGTGGATGGTGTTCATGATCTCGCTGGTGTCCTCGTCGTTGATGTTGGTCCAGGAGAGCAGGCGGTTGGTGGTTGTGGGGGCAGTGGTCTCGGTGGTTGCCGGGGCGGTCGTGGTGTTGAAGCTGTCGTGGATGTCGGCGATTTTGCGGTGGAAGAAGGTGGCCAGTGAGTCGCACAGGTCTCGCGATGGCTGGATGTCGTTGGTGTTGGAGCTGGGGTTGGAGAGTTCCTTCACGATGTTGAAGAGCTCTTTGCTGTTGTGTGCGTTGTTGTCTAGGCGGTCTTTGAGTGAGGCCCTTTTGGCGGATCTGATGAGGTGATGGTGACTGCGGGTGGCGCTCTTGTGGGCGGCGTAGCTGTCCGCTGTCCGTTCGTGGAGCCAGATCTTCTCCAGTTTTCGGCATGTTCGTTTGGAGGCCTGGAGGTCTTCGGTGAACCAGGTGGCTTTCTTGCTGGTGTGGCTGTTGGGCGGATTCTTGAGCGGGGCGAGGGTGTTGGCGCAGTCGTCGATCCACTGTCTGAGGTTGCGGGCGGCGGTGTCGGGGTCGGAGGGTTCGGCGGGTGGGCTCAGGGCGAGGGTTTTGGTTAGCTGGTCTTCCGTGACTCTGCTCCAGCAGCGGCGAGGCATTTGTTCGGTGCGGTGGTGCGTGGTGGGCTTCCTATAGGTGAAGTGGATGCAGTGGTGGTCAGTCCAGTGGGGTTCGGAGGTGTGGTTGAAGGAGACGTGTGGGCTTGCGGAAAAGATGGAGTCTAGCGTGTGGCCGGCGGCGTGGGTGGGTGTAGTCACGAGCTGTCTGAGTCCGAGGGTGGCGAGGTTGTCGATCAGGGTGGTGGAGTTGGTGTCCTTGTTGTTCTCGAGGTGGAAGTTCAGGTCCCGAGGAGGATGTAGTCCGTGGAGGCGATGGCGTGTGTGCTGACGAAGTCAGCGATGGAATCGCTGAACTGTGGTCGGGGTCCGGGGGTCTGTAGATGAGGGTTCCTCTGAGGGTGGTGTTGGGATCGGTGTGGATCTGGAAGTGCATGTGTTCGGCGGTGCTGAGGGTGTCGTCGGTGTTGGTTGAGACTCTGAGGTGTTCCTGTGGACGATGGCGATGCCTCCTCCGACTCCGTTGGTGCGGTCCCTGCGGGTGATCTTGTATCCGTCCGGGATGGCAATGGCGATGTCGGGGCTGAAGCGGGATTCAGCCAGGTCTCCGTCAGGAATGCGACGTCTGGGGAGGTTGAGTCGAGAAGGTCCCAGAGTTCGATGGCGTGTTTGCGGGCGGAGCGGGTGTTGAGGAGGATGCATCTGAGGTAGTTGGGTTCTTTCCTGGGCGGTGGTTTGGCGCGGCGGGTGCTGGCGAAGCTGCAGTTCCGGCAGGTGAAGGGCCCTTGGGTGCGCTTCGGGGTGGCCTGGTAGCAGGCGTGATCTTTTCCGGGGTTGAGTGCGTGGAGGGTGCTGGCGTCGTATCGGCGTCTGTTGATGTGGCAGGCGCGGGGAATGCCCGGACCAGGGGGTCTGGCGCTGGGCGCGGTCACGGCGCGGACGGGCGCAGACGGGCTTGCCTTAGGCGCGCCTTTGGCGCGCCAGCGGCGCGGCCGGCGCAGCGGCCGCCATAAATGGGGAGGTGGGAGGGAGGAGCAGGGAATGGGGCAGCGAATGGGCAGTGAGGGGCGGGGCCGCAGGGGCGCAGCGGCGGGAAACAGGCACAGAAGGAAAGCAGAGCACAATCAGGGCATCAAGGGGGCACAGAAAGGAAGAAAAAAATGAGCACAATCAGGGGCAGCAAGGGGGCACAGAAAGGAAAGAGCAGAGCACAATCAGGGGCAGCAAGGGGGCACAGAAAGGAAGAAAAAAACGAGCACAATCAGGGGCAGCAAGGGGGCACAGAAAGGAAAGCGAGGCACAATCAGGGGCAGCAAGGGGGCACAGAAAGGAAAAACGAGCACAATCAGGGGCAGCAAGGGGCACAGAAAGGAAAAATTAGCACAATCAGGGGCAGCAAGGGGGCACAGAAAGGAAAAACGAGCACAATCAGGGGCAGCAAGGGGGGCACAGAAAGGAAAAACGAGCACAATCAGGGGCAGCAAGGGGGCACAGAAAGGAAAAAACGAGCACAATCAGGGGCAGCAGCAGGGCACACAGACGGAGCTGTGTGGTGGGGGAGTGACCTACCAGTCAAGGTCAGGGGTCGCTCTCTTCACCACGCAGCGGCCGCCATAAATGGGGAGGTGGGAGGGAGGAGCAGGGAATGGGCCAGCGAATGGGCAGTGAGGGGGGGGCCGCAGGGGCGCAGCGGCGGGAGACAGGCACAGAAGGGAAAACGAGCACAATCAGGGCATCAAGGGGGCACAGAAAGGAAAAAAAAATGAGCACAATCAGGGGCAGCAAGGGGGCACAGAAAGGAAAGACGAGCACAATCAGGGGCAGCAAGGGGGCACAGAAAGGAAAAAAAAAAACGAGCACAATCAGGGGCAGCAAGGGGGCACAGAAAGGAAAAACGAGCACAATCAGGGGCAGCAAGGGGGCACAGAAAGGAAGCACGAGCACAATCAGGGGCAGCAAGGGGGCACAGAAAGGAAAAGCGAGCACAATCAGGGGCAGCAAGGGGGCACAGAAAGGAAAAACTAGCACAATCAGGGGCAGCAAGGGGGCACAGAAAGGAAAAAACAAGCACAATCAGGGGCAGCAGCAGGGCACACAGACGGAGCTGTGTGGTGTGGGAGCGACCTACCAGTCAAGGTCAGGGGTCGCTCTCTTCACCACGCAGCGGCCGCCATAAATGGGGAGGTGGGAGGGAGGAGCAGGGAATGGTGCAGCGAATGGGCAGTGAGGGGGCGGGGCCGCAGGGGCGCAGCGGCGGGAAACAGGCACAGAAGGGAAAACGAGCACAATCAGGGCATCAAGGGGGCACAGAAAGGAAAAAAAAATTAGCACAATCAGGGGCAGCAAGGGGGCACAGAAAGGAAAGGCAGAGCACAATCAGGGGCAGCAAGGGGGCACAGAAAGGAAAAAAAGCGAGCACAATCAGGGGCAGCAAGGGGGCACAGAAAGGAAAAAGCGAGCACAATCAGGGGCAGCAAGGGGGCACAGAAAGGAAAAACAGAGCACAATCAGGGGCAGCAAGGGGGCACAGAAAGGAAAAACAAGCACAATCAGGGGCAGCAAGGGGGCACAGAAATGAAAAACGAGCACAATCAGGGGCAGCAAGGGGGCACAGAAAGGAAAAAACGAGCACAATCAGGGGCAGCAGCAGGGCACACAGACGGAGCCGTGTCATGCTCCTTGTCTGTTTTTCCAAACACTAAAATGTCATCACTGTAGTTTAAGCTGTTCGGGACCGGCCTGATCACTTGTCGTATGGTCTCTTGAAATATTTCCGCGGCCGATGATATTCCGAAACTCAGTCGCTTATATCTGAACAGGCCCAGATGAGTGGAGAATGTCGTGATGTACCTAGATTGATGGTCCAACTCTAACTGGTGATACCCTTTGCATAAGTCGAGCTTTGAGAATCGGCACGCTCCAGTGAGGCAACTGATCATGTCGTTCAGGTGCGGTCCCGGGTGGCGTTCCCTTGTGATTGCGGTGTTTGGGATCCTCATGTCCACGCATATGCGGATTTTGGAGGTGTTCTTCTTCGGCACCGCCACGATCGGAGACACCCACGGTGTTGGGCCATCTGCCGCTTCTATTATATCCTGTGCCAGTAAGCTATTGATCTCCTCTGCCACCTGCGGTTGTAGGTGAATTGGCACCCGTCTGTGTTGTTGTGCTACTGGCTTGATTGCTTCATTTATGTGCAATGTTATTTGTTTCCTTTTTAGCTTGCCAAGCCCTTTCAGTATGGCTGGGTATTCTTGCAGGATGTTCTCCGTTTCCGACATGTGATAGGTCATTGCCAGTAGTCCCATCAATTGTGCCGTTACATTGCTTAGTAGGCATGGCGCTGGGATGTCACCCTTGAGTACATGTATTTCTTCATGATACGATCTACCTTTGTACGTTAGTGTCTCTGTGAATTTTCCCATGTTTTCTACCGGGCTCTTGGAGCCCAGGTGAACTACATCCACGGTCGATGGCAGTAGTTGTGGCTTTGCTCTCATCTTTTTGTATTCGGACATGCACATGATGTTACATGTTGCTCCGCTGTCAAGTACGAAACTTGTCTGGTGGTATCCTACATTGATGTCCACAGTGGCTGTCTTCTTTATTTCTCTCTTGTCTACCAGATGAACTTGCTGGGCAGGCGCCAGCGTGGGGAAACTCGAGGCCACATCTGTAACATGTCTGTTCGCCCTTTCGTGGCGCGATCGGCGCCTGGAATTCCTTCTTGTTTGCGTTCCCCGTGACGCGATGTGCTAGCGCCACTCTCTTCTCCTTCCCAACTTCCATCTGTTTTGCCTGTTCCGTTGCTCGTGCTTCTGTGCGAGCCATTGTTAATATCTTTTCTAGCGTTGTTGGTTCCTTCAGTACTCGTGCTCAGAACTCCACTGATTTACAGCCCTCAATGATTCGCAGTCTTATTGCTTGCTCATTGTCAAATTTGTCGAATTCGCAGTACGTGACCAGTTTTCTCAGTCTCGTTGCAAAGTCATCTAGGCTTTCCTTGCCTTGCTGGCACGCCGTGTTGAACGTGTATCTTTCAAAATCAACATTGCGTTGGGGGTCGAACTTTTGTGTGAGACACTTTATCACTCCCTTGTAGTTCTCTGTTTATCCAGCGGGAAACGTTAGCAATAGGTCTTCTATCTCATCCCCTGCTAAATTCAAAAGCAGGTGCAGTTGCTTGCTCTCGGGGACGTCTGTGGCGCTCATGTAGCGCTCAAATTTTCTGATCCATCTTTCCCACCGAATGCCTGCTTGTGGTTCCGACAGGCTGAATGGTAGAGGCCTGCGGAAGATTGCTTGCGTGCTGTCACTCATTTTCTTTCTGGCGCTTCTCACCACGTCTTCTTTTTCCTTTGCTTTTGTATACGCTAACAAGTTACTCTCCCTCCTTTATTTCTTTTATTTTGTCCTTTATTTGCTTCCTTTCCACTTTATTTTCTGTCCTGTTGCTTCTTTTCCTCTTTATTCTCTTTATTCTCCTTTTTTTTTTTGATTGCCTGACTCCAAAATGGCCGTCGCTTCTATTCGGCCACCGATTGGCCCGTTTGCCTGACCTTGTGATGGCCGCCGCTCTCGCGAGATCTTCCTTTCTTATGATGCCCAATGGCCGCCTGATTTCAAAATGGCCGCCGCTTCTATTCGGCCACCGATTGGCCCGTTTTGCCTGGCCTTCCAATGGCCGCTCTCGCAAGAGTTCGCGTTTGACTGCACGCGCGTCTCTCTTTCACTTTAGTTTCCTTCGCGCTCCTTGTAGCGATTGCTCTTACCGCTCGTTTGGCGGCCGGGGTGGGCTCCCGCGTCGTCGCTGCTCCCTGCTGCTGGCTGCTTGTTTCTTCACTCGGACCAGGGTGGGCTCCTGGCTCCGTTTCACTTCTCCCGCTGCTGCGATGGTTGTTGCGCTGGCCAGCGGACCGGGGTGGACTCCTGGTGGCTTCTGGTGTCATCGCGGTGTCCACTATCCCAACTCTCGTCGCCAGTTGTCGTGTCGTGCCCCAGCATACCACCACGCAGGACACAGGTAGGGATTCTCAATACCTTTATTTATTGGTGGCATGTACATGTGTTGTGGAGCTCTGCCCTCGTCCGTCCGCCCACGATCCCTCTTCTTAGTAGTGTGTTCCCACCCCCTTGACCGGATGTGGTGTCCGGTTCACTCTTGGTGTTCAGGGTCCACTGCAGGGTCCTAGTGCCCCGCCCTAGGTCACTACACCGCCCAAAGTAGAAAGACGGTCAAATAACCCTGGAAAAGGTGAAGTTTACCCAGGTTACACATTACCTGCTGACGAGCGAAGCCAAAATGACATGCACGACCCATGCTCCATGAGCGCTGCCGGTGTCGCCTCACTGAGTTTACATAATGTGCAACAAATGTCTAATAAATGCCAATCTTTCGGAAAATAATCTGTGTAGGGCGCGACGGGCAGTTCTGTGTCACCAGACGCTCAGAGCTATGGCGGAGTGTATGTTAGTAACTGGTGACATTTACAGTCGCGGCCGGCATGACGGGCGGGTGGGGAGGGGGTGGAGGCGGGAGGGGTTTAATTAAATAAAATACAACTCACCGTCCCGCGCCACCTCAGCTCCTGGCTCCGAGTCCCGAGTTTTCCGCTCTCAACAGGAAAGCCACCCACAGGCAGCCTCCCTCCCCTCCACCAATCACAACGCTGCAATGGCAGCGTTGTGATTGGTGAGGCGCAGTGGTGAGCGCCCCAGCCGGGCCATTTTCTCTATGTAGGCTGCATGCAGCAGCCTACATAGAGAAAAGGGAGAGTGCGCATGACTGGGTTGGTCGGCCCTGGGGCCGACCAAACAGTCAGTACCCACAACAGTGGGCAAGCCACTCCCCCCCTGCCCTCGAGCAGGACCACCCACCCTCCCTCCCACAACCAGGCACTCCAGGCACTTCTGCTTTCTCGCAGTGCGAGAAGCAGAAACATAAACATTTTATGTTTCTGCTTCTCGCACTGCGAAAAAGCAGTGGGGCGACGCCCCACGCCCCCATGGAGGAGCCGCCACTGGGAAGTAAGGAACTTCAATGGATGAACACCTGGCTCAAATGTCGCTGCATTGCCTGTGTGAAAAGGCAAATTTTGAGGAAAAATGCATGTGGGTGCTATGCATAGCAACCAAGCAAATATCAGTACATTGACATTCCAATGTCCAAATCAAGGTTAGGTAAAATATAAATATTTAACATGACAATAAAGGAAACATGTAATAAAATGATTAAACATCCCTTAACTCGTTTGGATGCAAACTGGTTAAATATAGGCCAACAACATTCGTGGTCTATGAAAAAGAATGTTGGGACTAAAAGAATTCCCAATGCATTTATTCATAAAGTTACTAGAAAAGACGTGATCTTCAGCATCATAAATGGACACTGGAATTCAGGAGTGCCCCAAGAATATTTCCAGAAAACCACAGCACAAGGCTGTTCCCAGGGCCAATGAGGCCTTAGCAAATTCAGGTGCAGGTGAGCTGAAAGCTGCAGTGTGAGTTCTACTGGCTCTTGGATTTGAAAGCAGGTACTCTGTAGGAGTAGCTCAGAAGCACTTTTTGCTAGTAATGTCTGGACTTAAGTGACTCAGGCCTTTTGAAAAAATAGTTGGGGTTCATCTGTCAACTAGAACAAAGGCCTCCCTGCACACCACTAACCGTGGATTCTTTCAAGAGTGCACAGGCTCCCTCTGTTTTAGGGCTTTCTGGATTTCTGGGCAATTCTACAATTCAGGGAATAAACTCCCCAAAAGAACAGGAGAACAATAGCCTCCTCACAAATGGTAGAAGTTCATTCAGTATTCCCAATACAAATTTAAATACTCAGCAGGCCAGCAGCGCCCTCTGTATACACAGTACCTTTCCCAAACAGTTAGCTTCCATGAGTTACTGTGGAAGCAAAACCGAACCCCAAAGTTTAGACACCCCAATAATTGAACACTCCAAAATTTGGCTCATATGGTTTCTCCCACATATTGAAATGCGCATCATGGCACACCCCCCAAACATCAATTAGCAGAGTAAAACTGTTCAACTAATAACTTAATAAAATCCACTTAATAACTGAGTTCTAGATTAATGAAAAGTTAAAGGGTTTATTGGAAAAAAATCAAATTAAGCAGTACAAAGTCAATAGCCATGAATGCTCTCAAATGCACAATTATACAAAGCATTCAAAATCAGAAACTATTCTGAGTCCCAAATGAACAGCAAAATCTCAATAAATTAGTCAGCATCCCAAGCAGCATAGGAAATTCTTCTCGAAATCTGGCTCAGCTCCAAAATCAGGGGGTTCTTATACACATTTCTTGCATAGCAATTTAGAGAAACTGTAAAATCATCATGGTGTGAGCAAAAATATAATTTCTTTACCAGATCAGAACACAAGAAAAATACACGTCATTACCTTAACACATAAGCACCATCCCTGTTTTCAGAAGAAAATATTCACCACCCTCTATGCTAATGTCATCAGGAGACATTCTAACTAGTAGGAAACATTGACAATAGAACTTTCAGTGAAAGAATAGACTAGTGACCATAGTGGAAGATAGTGAAGGAGTCCTTGACAAAAGTCACAAGTCAAAGGGAACAGGGAAAAAGTTCATCAAAAGCAACGTACTCATAACAGTGGAAATAAACTACGACATGTCCGATTGACTGAGCTCTGCTAAGGCTCTGGGGAGAGGATGTGCATCGTAGAGAAGCAGGAATGAGTGACAGAGAAGGCATCTATCTAGGTTAAAATAATGGGGCATATTAGCAAGACCCACGTTAAAATTATCGCCGTTTTAGCGGCAGGAAACTGCCGCTAAAACGGCGATAATGGGCTTGCTAATATGCGTTATGGAATTCCAATAGAAGCCCAGGTTAGATGTGCAGGACATCTAACCTGGGCTTCTATTGGAATTCTATAACGCATGTTAGCAAGCCCATTATCGCCGATTTAGCGGCAGTTTCCTGCCGCTAAAACGGCGATAATTTTAACGTGGGTCTTGCTAATATGCCCCAATGTTTTACAGAAAATGTGGAATAACTGAAACACATTAATTAACACATTTCTACTTGACATATGACATTTATTTCAACTGCAATTATGTCAATTCAGTTTTTATATATGTATTCATGTGTTAAAGGAAAATATTAAACATCATTATTTGTGGACAAAATAGAAACCACGTAAAAAACAATAATAATCTAACAGTAGTTTTCCAGATGGCAAAGCATATATATACAGCAGACTCAGACATTGTTATCCCAGAAGCAAAATCAGGAAGTTTCTTCTCTCGGTTCTTGACCAATCTCTTGGAGCAAGAATACAAGCATGCGCTAGGACATCTATTTCACTATTTTGTAGGTAGATAGGGAATCTTTAGAATCTCAGCCAGGGAGGTCTTGCTTTCTGGTCCAAATCACACCTTGATCATTGGAACAGAAGACAAGCAAAGGACTTTAAGGCAAAATCCTGGTACACTATTGGTAGTAAGAAATATGGTTCATGATGACCCTGTACATCTGAGTTTTCAGCCCCAATAATGTCAATGGAAGTCTTTAATCTCTGGTGTCCTTGGTCTGCCATACTACAGACAGTGGTGGCTCCTCCGCTAAGGCATCGCCCCACTGCTTTGAAGCAGCCAAAGAATGGAAACATAAAATTATAATAACTCGAGGTTATTAACATTTTATGTTTTCCTGCTGCACCAGGTTTGCAGCCAGGGCGGGGATGCTCCGATGACAGAGGAGCAGGGGGAGGAGTGGTTTTCCCACTCCAAGTGCGCATGAATGTTCTCCACGCAGGCTGCAATACAGCCTGCGTGGAGAGCATGCCCAGGCTCCCATTCTTGACTGAGCGCCGAACCACGGTGGTCAAACCAATCACAATGCTTCATTGCAGCATTCTGATTGGCTCAGGGAAGCCTGAGTGCTTACTAATCACAATGCTGCATTGCAGCATTGGGATTGGCTCAGGGGAGCTTGGGTGCTTCCTGTTCTGGCCTCAGGGGAGAGACGGTGATGGAGAAGAGATGGGGCATCAGGTAAGTGTTTTTATTTTTTAAACCCCCTTACTCACATGTCTACTGCTGATCCAGCGCGATACTAGCAACGAGCATTCATACAACAGATACTCACTTGGGCCCATACATTCATACTACGCTAGTGATTCACGCTGGTGGTGTCAGTTGTTACTCTTTATCAAAATCCCTGCTACCAATTACCTTCCGATTGAAGAGTAATGACTTACCAATGGATCCTCTGTTAATTAGGAAGTTTAAAATGAGTGACATTCATTACAGTTCATAAATCCTGAAATAATCACTGAGTCAGGAAGTTTTAAAATGTTTATCTAAAGATTGAGCAGAGTAAAATACAGAGATACTTAATCGCATATCAAGGATGAAGCACAAGAAATCAATTATTGATTAATGACGGTCCCTCAGAAAAGGAGAAGATAGAGACAGCAGCGCAACTAAAGGTTGCATATAGTTACCTAAAGTGCGAGAACCAAACCCCTTGGCCAAGGAGTTGGAAAAGATGGGACCCAGGAAGGATGAAGAGCAAAGACCTCCTCCAGGATCAGGACAGGACCGGTGACCTCTCTACCTACGATGCCTGCGTCGTTCCCCACTCTGATACTTCGCTTCTCCTCGATTCTCCCGTGCCTTCCTTCTAATGGACTCCGCCGCCCCCTCCTCAGGACCTCTCTGGACAGCGATTCAGTCTGCAATCAATCAGCTTGGCAGTCTGGAGCTAGAAGCTAGCTAATTAGCTAATTCTATATCTATTATACCCTTCTATGCCCATGTACCTCCCATTAATGTTGCAAAAATATGGGACCACTACTTCTGATTGGACAGGGACAGGGGGTTGATCCTCACACCATATGATTTTAGTTCGAATTCTGAAGACCATTGTTTTTAAAATACCGCCCATAAAATTTAATACATTGGCTTTATTTCCCACCCGTCTCACGACAAAATTATACATTCTCCATGTACAATGTTTCAATTTTCAACAGGAAAAACATGGGTACAGCAATTTCGGCCATCAGGTCATGGCCTTGGACGACGTCCAGATTGACTTCATCTTTCTTTCTTGGCAGACATGCAAGACACATGCGCAGAATCATTGTCTCTCGAGTTTCAGTTCATCAACCCCAGGCCCAAGTTTACGAACTAATAAAAGTACAAGAAGAAAATATTAAAATCACAAATAAAATGTTTCACTGTATACCCACTCTCTCTACTCTATTCCCATTTATTTTAAAATTCTATCCCGCATTAGTAGCGTTAAGAAAACGACAATTTAATTATAACATGAGAGCAAGCTGTAGCATGTGAAAACATTGAGCAGCCATTTTAGAACACACTGCGCAGAAGCAGGATTTTCCCACCAAGCAAAGTGAGACGTCACACCATGTGATATGGTTGAGACATGCGCAGAAGAGTTTCCCGCGTTTTAGCGGCCATTTTAGAACAAACTAGCGTTATTTGTTAGTTAGAACACATAGGCAAGCTTCATAACTATTTATGTCGTGTATGTAAAAGTATAACAATACAAAGTTTAATATATTAATACTGTGAGGAGATTGCCTCCAAGCAAGTCTCATTTATGAGTCCTTGCTCCATCAATCCCCTCTCTGATGGCGTTTCTGAGCCATCAAATTACTACCCACAACCAGATGCCAACTTTCATCATACTATAATTTCATTTTCATTTTTCATTTTTCTATTTTTCACATCTCCTTTCAGCTTTTTGTATAATTCACTTCTCAAATCTTCAAGTTCTATTTCATCGAATTTTCTTTTCTTTCCCTTTCCTGTCACATTATACGAATTATCCTTTCTACAACATTTACACCATATTACTACTGTTAATGCTATTATTGCTATTCCCGCTAAGGGTACTAGTACTTTACCTATAAGTCCTTTCCCTATATTAGAAAACCAGGAACCAATTGATGCTATACTATTTGTCAATCTTTCCCATACACTATCAACTTCCAGTGGTTTCAGTTCCTTCTCAAGTTTCGTAATATTCTGTATATATGTTTCAATTTCTGCACTTTTATCAGGTATGTAAGTGCAACAGTGTTTCGTCTTCAATAATTTACAGACTCCGCCCTCTTTTGCCAAAATAATGTCAAGAGCAAGTCGATTTTGCATAACCATAGATCTAATCGCAACCATCTCCGCATTAATCATTAGAAATCCTCCAGCAGTATCCGTTGATAAACGATCAACCACTGTAGACAATTTACATATTTTCCGTGAGTTCAGAATTATTCCCACCGAAGGTATCAATGCACCAAATATATCACCTACTATTTCAGAAAAACTAGCTCTTTTACTACGAGTTAATTCGCCATTATTTTCATTGCTCCCAGTGTTTCTTTTTATGTGGTATATTTTTGGAAATACTATTCCAAAATAACAACTTCCATACCACCGTGCAGGAAGCCTAAAGTAAGCCTTATTCCCACACACATAATAGATTCCAGGAAAAACTGAATCTGTTCCTCCTTTGAGTCCCCAACCTCCAAGAATTAAGAAATTGTGTTCACATTCAATGGTACCCGATGAAAACATTGTTATAGTCAGTCCTTAACCTATGTAGACAAATTTTCCCTGTTTTTACAAAATCCAGAGCCATAGCAGCTTGAGCCTTGCCAGGTGTGTAACTACCCTCTTTCTCAGCCCAAGGTGGCAAATAAGCATTGGGTTCATACCCTTGCGAATCGGAACCTCAGAAAATATCACATTTATGTTTGAATAATAATACTGAAGTCTCCCTGTTCTATAAAATAAACTAGCCAATACACTACATGAGATGCCATAAGTTAATGGCAAGTGATGATACGTTAACCCTTCTGCTACTGATTCGGGTAACTTCATACAGACATAACAATTACTAACTTCCATGGTATCTACATATTGAAACAATAGCTTTGTGAAAACATTTAAACTAGTGCCGTTATCAGTTATCTCATGATGAAACTCTGGTTCATTTTCTGCCATTAGTTCTACTCTATTACCCTTCAAGTTATCTAACCTTCCCTTCGTTTCATTGTTAATCTTTTTATCCATTATCATAAGGTAGGGAATTGCTACGATCAGTACTAACCATGCTACAAGTACCACTACTAGACTGCATATGCATATAGCACAGCATCTTTTACAACATTTTCCTTTTGATCTCCCAGTAACTCTATTGTCGGACATTTTGACAAGGAAGATTGCTCTTCTTATCTATTTTTCTTCACTTTTCTTTGCGCAGCTTCTTCACGTTATCAAGGTGGTCTTGTTTCTGTTTCATAGACCAGTTCTGCACTAGTTCCTTCGTCACCACTTTCACTTGATTCTGAGCTCTCGTAGTCTTCAAGAATTATGTAAGTCCAGTCAGGGCCTTTAAACTTGTTGTTAATAAGTTTCAATCTTTTGCTTCTCCGTTTCTCAGTTTCGTTTTCCTGTCCTGTTTGGCTAGTTACTTCGTTTACTTGTTCTGGATCTTCACTTCTGGTTCTTACGTGGTATTTCACTCTTTTAATGACACTAGGCCATTGATCACCTTTTCTTGTTTTCTGTGTTTTCACTGCCTCTTTGTTTTCTTCTTCAGAAATACTTTTATTTTCAGATCGTGTCACAATTTTATTTTTGACAATTACAGTTTCTTTTATCTGTTCTTTTTCAGGTCTGATCGGTTTCTTTTCAGCCGCTCCACTTTCAGTTTCTGATAGCTGACTTTGTTCAGGATTTTCGTCTTCAGGTTCAAGAATTTCGAGATCTTCTGATTGAATTGGTTTTCCTTGATCTAACTGGTCCTGATCAGGGCTTATTGCACTTTGTACTTCTGCAGCCTGACCGCATTCTTCTAAACCTGTCTGTCCCTGCTCAAAATTTCTTCGTTCTTCACTATTTTGAGCCCAGTTTTCTTTCCCTATCTGGTCCTGCTCATGTTCTCTTATTGTTTCTTCTTCTTCTCTTTCCTGAGCTGCTTCTTCTTCACCTATCTGATCTTCTGTAACTTCTTTTAGATTTGCTTGACTTCTTGTTCTGTAGTAAACTTCAGGAATTTCCACCACTGGTATCCAGTCCTGGCTTGTGCTCGGTTGTTCTTCCTCAGCTTCCCTCGAATCTTGCTCCTGTGATTCTTCAGCTGGGCAACCTTCAGCTTCCTCAGTGATCATCACTGTCTGAGGATTTTCTTCTTCAGGGTCTGGTACTCTTTTGGTGTGGCTTACATGAATCCAATTAGGAAATCCTGCACACTTCACAGCGGTGTTTGTAACCAATATGATCTGACAAGGTTCGCTCCACCTGCGTGATAGACACGTTTCTCTGGTGTGATTCTTCACTACCACCCAGTCACCAGGATTCAGATCATGTTCTTGTTCAGGCTGCCTGGAAACTGCGTCTTCTCCAACCTGGTGAGAGACAGAACGCACTAGGTCAGCCAATCCTTTGCAATAATCCAGAACCATATCATCAGATATATTCACCAGTTTGTTTATGGGAACATGTGCTTGTCTCATTGCTCTTCCCATCATTATCTCGTGGGGACTCAATCCGGTATTTCTATCAGGAATGCTTCTGAGTCCCATTAAAACAAGTGGCAATGCATCCGGCCAACTTAATGATGTTGATGCACACATTTTTCCCAGTCTGGATTTTATTGTGCCATTCAATTGTTCAACCACTCCAGAAGCCTCTGGACGATATGCACAGTACAATTTTTGTTCAATTTGGAATGCTTCACAGATTATCTTAATTACTTCACTGTTAAAGTGCTTCCCTCTATCCAACTCCAAAGTTACTGGAAAACCAAATCTAGGAATGAGTTCTCGTAGCAACAACTTTGCGACTGTAATACTGTCATTTCTCCTGGTAGGGTAAGCCTCCACCCACTTTGAAAACAGACACACTATGACAAGTACATATTTTAGCCCTCTACATGGTGGTAACTGAATAAAATCAAATTGGAGTCTTATAAATGGACCCTCTGCCTTTCCAATCTTTCCAAACCCGATTATTGTCTTCCTCCCTGGATTATGCATTTGGCAGGTTAAACATCTCTGGCAAAGACTCTCTGCTACAGCCCTGAATTTGGGATTGTACCAATTTTGCCTGAAGAGCCTAATCATTGCATCTCTCCCTATGTGTGTGTCTCCATGATACATCCTGGCCATTTGTGAGAGCAGACAGTCGGGCATGACTGGTCTGCCATCAGCACAAATCCACACCTCGTCATCCTGTCTTTGAGAACATCCCACTTTAATCCATATATTCTTTTCACTCTCCTCAGCATCATCTTGCAATCTTTTTACATCATTCCATGTTTCAGGAGGTGCACACAGCAAAAGTTGGCAGCTGATTCCCATTCTTTCCACCCTTTTATTCACCGCCATTCTGTTTTTGATACAATGTTGAGCCACAAGGTCTGCATATCGGTTGCCGACTACCACCCAGTCATCTCCTGACTGGTGTGCGGCACATTTCACCACAGCCAATTCCTTTGGTGATTGTATTGCTTCCAACAATTCCCTTACAAACTGTCCATTTTTTATGGGGGATCCTGAAGAAGTCATGAAATCCCTCTGCATCCATAGTTGGCCAAAATCATGCACAACCCCGTAACCATATTGGCTATCTGTAAATATAGTTACTTTTTGATTCCTCCCAATTTTGCAAGCTTTTATCAAAGCAATCAATTCAGCTACTTGTGCAGATTTTACTCCTGGTAAATAGGATGCTTCGACTATTCCAGTTAATTCACATACTGCATATGCTGCAGTCAGTTTACCATCTTCATGCCTCTGGCATGAACCATCAACAAACAGCTCCCTGTCTGGGTTTCTGAGGGGTTGTTCCTCAATATCCAGACGTGGTTTTGTGCACAACTCTGTGACTTGTAAGCAATCATGTTCTTCTTCATCATCTTTAACTTCTTCATGGTATGGGTCTGGTAGTAAGGTAGCAGGATTTACTATTGGGCACCTTACCATGGTCACATTCTCAGCACCTAAAATTATCCTTTCATATTTAGTCATCTGACTAGGAGTAAGATGCTGAGTTTGGGTTCTTGTCAATAGAATCACAACTGCATGTGGAACAAACACCTTGACTGGGTGTCCCATTACAATTGGCTCACTTTGTTCAATGCTCAAACAGGTAGCCGCTACTGCTTTTAAGCAGCCTGGCAACACGGCGGCCACTGGGTCCAATGTAGCAGAAAAATATGCTATAGGACGTCTATCCAGACCATTTCTCTGAGTTAGGACTGATAGTGCACAATTTTCTCTCTCATGACAGAATAGTGCAAACTCTTTCTTATAATCGGGCATGCCTAAGGCAGGTGCTGCACACAAAGCGTTTCTCAATTTTACAAAGGCTGCTACGCTTTCATCATCCCATTCGACTTGGTCCTTTGCCTTCTTTTTTGTCATTTGTATTAGGGGCTTTGCTAACAAGGAAAATCCTAGTATCCATTGTCGACAATAACACACCACCCCAAGAAACATTCTCACTTCCCGTTGGGTGTTAGGCATTTGCATTTTCTTAATCAATTTTACTCTTTCAGAGGTTATTCTTCTTTTTTCCCTCTCAATTTGATGTCCTAGATACTTAACTGTTGTTGTACAAAACTGCAGTTTTTCAGGTGAGACCTTATGCCCTTCTTCGGCCAAAAGATTCAGTAATGCAATGGAGTCCACAACACAGTCTTCTCTAGTATTAGATGCCACTAACAAGTCATCTATATACTGAACTAAAACTGAACTTCCTGGCATTATTAGTTTTTCTAAGCACTTTTTCAATATCTGATTGAAAATGGAAGGACTTTCCGTGTACCCCTGAGGAACACGATTCCATACATAGACCTTATTCTCAAATTTAAATGAGAAAAGATACTGGCTATCTGGGTGCAATGGTATTGAAAAGAACGCCTGGCACAAGTCAATTACAGTGAACCATCCTGCACTCCAAGGAATCTGGTAGAGAATTACTGCTGGATTTGGCACTATAGGACAACAAGGTTCCACAATTTTATTTATTTTTCTCAGGTCTTGGACAATCCTATATTTCCCACTAGGCTTCTTTAAACCCATTATCGGTGAATTACATGGGCTACTCATTACTTCTTTTAGTATGTTTTGTTTTACCATTCGGTCGATTTCTTCAATAACTCCTGCTTTTACTTCTGCACTCATTTTGTACTGCCTAGTATTCTGGAAAATTGCACCTTCTTTCACAGTAATTTTAGCTGGGTCTATATTGGCCATAAGTCCTACTTCTTTTCCCGTAAAATCCCAGACTATGGGATTCACTGTAGTTTTTAATTCTTCTGGCAACTCATCTTTTGTGATCAAAGAGAACATCTCATCTACCTCTGTACCTTGTTTCGCAATCATGAATTTATATACATGATCTTCATCAGGGGTCTGAATTGCCACACCATCCGGTGTGCAGAATATTGTGCAGTTCATTTTACACAACAAATCTCTGCCCAATAAATTTACTGGACTAGAATCACACACTACAAATTGATGCATTTCTCTAAAATTTCCAATTTTAACTTCCATTAGTTCGGTAAGAGGTGTTCTAATCTTTCGATTAGCTACACACACTACTTGGATAGCTTCTCCAGAGAGAGGAAGGTCTGGAATGTCTGCTGTTCTCACAGTAGACCGGGTAGCACCAGTGTCCAAAAGAAAAGTAATATCATTACCCTTCACATTCCCTTCAACATATGGACCTGACTGATCTACCGGTAAGCATGCGCCAAGTACGCACTCCTTCTTCCCCTCTCCTAGGCACCGTCATGAACTGTACTGACAGAAATCGTCCTGTAAAAGAAACTGTGTGGTTACATAATCATTCTTACCACTTCCTCCTTGATATCTGATGTCTGTACCGTGCTTTGCTCTGCTTACATTACCCTGTACAGGTGCTGGTGGTAACTGACTCTGAGGATTTACACCCTGCTGTGAGTCATTCTGCGTCTGTGGATTTAAATTTTGATTTGGGCCATTATTATTCCGTATCTTTTTACATTCATCCTTCCAATGCCCCAACTTTCCGCATCCATGACAGGGAATTTCTTTTTAGCTTCTTCTCTGCTCATTCGTCCTCTCACTTTTCCACCATTCCCAGCATCAACATTTGATCCAGAATCCTTTCCCTGACTTTCACTTGGATTATCCAAATTAATCCCCTGTTTCTCGGCCATTTTTACCTGAGCCCACATCACTTTCTCTTGTAGTTTCTTGTGCCTATCCTCAATGTCATCTCCACAATATTTCGCATATTTCAAAATTTCGTCGATCGGTTTCCCCTGCCAACACAACATGTGCTGCTTAATCATCTGACAAATCTCTGGTTTCAGGCCATAAACAAATCGGTAAACAAACTGACTCATGTTCTTATCTCCAATATCCTCAAATCCACTATACTGTTTGAATACCTGCAATAAACGTTCATAGTACGCGTGTACCGATTCACTGGCTTCTTGGGTAGTTCTGTCTATTTTCACCCAATCTGTTTCTTTTGGTGGTATTTTCCCTTTCAGGTAAGTTATTACCTGTTGATACTTTTTCATCACATCACTTGACGGGGCACCTGTCTTTGGATCTCTGGGATACTCTTCACTTGGCCAATCAACTGTAATTTTACAATCTGTCCATAAATCGGCAGGTACCACTATGTCAAACAGACCATCCAAGTCCTTCAACAATACCTTTGACACTTTCACAAACCTTTCAACCTGCTTGTACCATTCAATTGGTTTCTCTCTTAACTTCGGGAAATCATTCGTAAATGATAAAATATCCTGTCTGCTCCATGGCACATGTACATATCCTCCTCCTGGAACTTCTCGCATCGGATACATTTGATCTGTCTTCCCTGTTTCCTTCATTAAATATTCAGAGGCTGTCCTACTTGATCGTGCCTCTTCCTTCTTCTTGGCCCATCTAACTCTCCATTTATCTAGGTCTCCCCCTTTTTGCAGGACTGTCATTAATTCTTTTACTTGTACTTTTCTTCCAGAGGCATTCATGTTTTCTAAATCTTTGTCTGAAAATCTGCTCTATAGGGTTTCTGCAACACTTTTGATCTCCCTATTTCAATTCCCATTTGCAAAGCTAAATCTGATAATTTCTCATGGAATAATTTTACATTTCTGGTGATACTTCTGCATATGAACAATAATTCTTCTTCATCGTAAGCATTTAGGCGATCTAACCCACATTTCCTGCTATTATTTCTTCTAATTCAACTTTTAATTTATAAATATCCAAAATTTTGGGAGGTGTACACTGCTGATCTGATCCTTGTGCCCACCTTTCTAAGTCTTCTGGTGTTACTACAGTGCCACTTTTTGTTCCTGATGAGGTTATTATGTTTATATCTTTTGAGCAACCAGGTGTAGCCCTTCTGGGAGTACTATTTACAGAATCTCGAATGGGCAAGTCCATTAATGAAATCACAGATTCACAATCACTAAAATGATCCTCAACCATTACTACTGCTTCAGGTTTAGGAACATTCACAGGAGTAGGCGTAACTAAAGGTGGAGGATAGTTTCCCTTGTCACTATATAATGGAACTACTGGACCAATTGTTACAGGTATGGTCAAAGAGTCAGGATGTACTTTTATCTGTGTTATTTTCTGTATTAATTCTGCTCTGGTCTTCTCTAGGGCTTCTTTTTCCTTATAATGAAGTACCCTCCTAGGTGTGAAATCATGCAATACCTGCGGTACCAAGGGGGTTTTTAACGGTGGTGCATTTGGGGTACATCCCTTTGTCCCTTCCTGATATGGTGGTGGGTTCTTTAACAACTCTTCCATAAATTCATCTTCAGAATCTCCACACCTATTTAAGTGTTTTGTCTTTTCTGTGCATTTGCTCCCTAACAGTTCTTCTTCTGTCAATATTGGATACAGTCCCTCTGTAAGCATTGCTCTTCTCCACTGTTTCATCTGACCGTCCCTTGACTCATTTTGGTACCTAGGGAAAAATCCTCGGTAACCCCTATTACTCCTGGATCGATCACGCTCAAATGCCTCGGTTTCCCATTCCTCTAAGGCTTCGTATTGAGTTAATCTAGGTCTGGGTTCTAAATCATTCATCCTCAATCTCAGATTTTGAAGAATCCTTCCATTAAAGGTACCATTCTCGGGAAATTTTAATATTCCATCATTTTTGGTATATTCTATCCAATTCTCTAACCATACGCAAGTATGATAACCTCTTTCCATCATCATCATCATCATCCAAGAGAAGGCCCTGGACTGGACCACATCCTTCCTTTCCGGCAGAACACAAAGCGTCCGCCTCGCTCCCTTCCGATCCAAGGCCACCAAGATCATCTGCGGCGTACCCCAAGGCTCCTCCCTCAGCCCAACGCTGTTCAACATCTACATGGCACCCCTCACCCACGTCGCCCGACAGCACAACCTCAACATCATCTCCTACGCCGACGACACCCAGCTGATCCTCTCCCTCACCAAAGACCCTCACACCGCCAAAGCCCACCTCCATGAAGGAATGAAGGCCGTCGCCGAATGGATGAGGACCAGCCGCCTGAAGCTGAACTCGGACAAGACGGAGGTCCTCATCCTTGGTTCCAACCCTTCAGCCTGGGACGACTCCTGGTGGCCAACATCACTGGGAACAGCCCCGCCACCCACCGACCACGTACGCAACCTAGGGGTCATCCTCGACCCCACCCTCTCCATGACTAAGCAGGTCAACGCCGTTTCCTCATCCTGCTTCAACATCCTCCGAATGCTCCGCAGGATCTTCAAGTGGATCCCGACCGAAACAAGAAAAACAGTCACCCAGGCCCTCGTCACCAGCAGGCTGGACTACGGAAACGCCCTCTACGCAGGAACGACGGCTAAGCTCCTGAGACGGCTGCAACGCATCCAGAACGCCTCTGCACGTCTTATCCTCGACATCCCCCGATGCAGCCACATCACACCCCACCTGAGAGACCTGCACTGGCTCCCTGTCAACAAGAGGATAACCTTCAAGCTCCTCACCCACGCACACAAAGCACTCCACAACTCCGGACCAGCCTACCTCAACAGACGACTCAGCTTCTACACCCACACCCGCCAGCTCCGCTCGACCAGCCTCGCCCTCGCCACAGTCCCCCACATCCGGAAAACGACCGGCGGCGGCAGATCCTTCTCCCACCTCGCCGCCAAGACCTGGAACACCCTCCCCACCAACCTCCGACAGACCCAAGACCTACTGGCCTTCAGAAGACTCCTCAAGACCTGGCTCTTTGATCAGTAGCAGCACCACCCCCCTCTTCCCCCAGCGCCTTGAGACCCTCGCGGGTATGTAGTGCGCTTTATAAGTGACATGATTGATTGATTGATTGATCATGAATAAAGCGGGCGTTTTAGCTGGTGGAATGATAATTCCTTCACTAGTTTTGATTGGTTTGTCCTTTTTAAAATAATTCTTAATCTGTTGTAGAAATGTCATTTTCCTCTTCTCTCCGTACATTTTATCTAATCTTCGGTGTATAAAGTTATATTCTGCAAAACCTAGGAATCTCCTATCCGGACGAGTTCCTATTAAAGTTGGATCGCGTTTTAACATGTAATCTCCACTATCCACTAGGATTTCTGTTTCTATATTAGCAACCAATCAAATTCCAGTTTACTTTTGTCTCTGAACCAATCCTAACGCGGCCTTTCTGTGACGTTAGTCTGTCAACCCCTCCTTTACAATCTGCGCTTTTCTGTACCTCGCTGTTTCGACCAATCCCAGCGCGGCACCTCTGACGTCAGTATTACTCCTGACTACTGACCCCTCCTTTACAAGAGTCTTCCACGCCCGCGGTTTCAACCAATCCCAGCGCGGCGCTTTGTGACGTCAACTCCCCCTCCGGCAGCTGACCCTCCCTTTACAAATCGTACGCAAAACTTTATTTTCTCTACAACTTTAATTAAAATTCAGTAACAACATAAAACATTCGCTATCGTGTCAGTTTCTCTAATTTGAAAAAGATAGTTTTCGTCCACACTAGTAAACCCTTTCCGTTTACTAAACATACACTACGAGTAAAACCCTTCCGTTTACTCTTCACTTGAGCATCAAAAATACCTGTTACTTCTTCAATGTTACCCTTTCTAGGTGATATAACATTAAATTTTCACCAGCATATTCCTTTTGCTATTACTCACACGCATAGAGTCCCTAACAAGTACTGATAGCCCTACCTAACTTTTCAGTACTATTTCTGCCTGACAGATAACCTCACTGCAGTATGGCTTCCACTTACCACCCGCTATTCAATTTTCCTCCCGGGGAATTCTGGACAACATAAAACAAAACTTTTAAACAATAACAGGTGTTAATTCATAAAAATACAATTCTCATTACCCAATTAACAAAGTAGAATCCTAACCATCCTCTGCTAGCCAGAAAACTGATCCAGCGCGATACTAGCAACGAGCATTCATACAACAGATACTCACTTGGGCCCATACATTCATACTACGCTAGTGTTTCACGCTGGTGGTGTCAGTTGTTACTCTTTATCAAAATCCCTGCTACCAATTACCTTCCGATTGAAGAGTAATGACTTACCAATGGATCCTCTGTTAATTAGGAAGTTTAAAATGAGTGACATTCATTACAGTTCATAAATCCTGAAATAATCTCTGAGTCAAGAAGTTTTAAAATGTTTATCTAAAGATTTAGTAGAGTAAAATACAGAGCTGCATGATACTTAATCGCATATCAAGGATGAAGCACAAGAAATCAATTATCGATTAATGACGGTCCCTCAGAAAAGGAGAAGATAGAGACAGCAGCGCAACTAAAGGTTGCATATATTTACCTAAAGTGCGAGAACCAAACCCCTTGGCCAAGGAGTTGGAAAAGATGGGACCCAGGAAGGATGAAGAGCAAAGACCTCCTCCAGGATCAGGACAGGACCGGTGACCTCTCTACCTACGACGCCTGCGTCGTTCCCCTCTCTGATACTTCGCTTCTCCTCGATTCTCCCGTGCCTTCCGTCTAATGGACTCCGCCGCCCCCTCCTCAGGACCTCTCTGGACAGCGATTCAGTCTGCAATCGATCAGCTTGGCAGTCTGGAGCTAGAAGCTAGCTAATTAGCTAATTCTATATCTATTATACCCTTCTACGCCCATGTACCTCCCATTAATGTTGCAAAAATATGGGACCACTACTTCTGATTGGACATGGACCGGGGGTTGATCCTCACACCAAATGATTTTAGTTCGAATTCTGAAGACCATTGTTTTTAAAATACCGCCCATCAAATTTAATACATTGGCTTTATTTCCCACCCGTCTCACGACAAAATTATACATTCTCCATGTACAATGTTTCAATTTTCAACAGGAAAAACATGGGTACAGCAATTTCAGCCATCAGGTCATGGCCTTGGACGACGTCCAGATTGACTTCATCCTTCTTTCTTGGCAGACATGCAAGACGCATGAGCAGAATCATTGTCTCTCGAGTTTCAGTTCATCAACCCCAGGCCCAAGTTTACGAACTAATAAAAGTACAAGAAGAAAATATTAAAATCACAAATAAAATGTTTCACTGTATACCCACTCTCTCTACTCTATTCCCATTTATTTTAAAATTCTATCCCGCATTAGTAGCGTTAAGAAAACGACAATTTAATTATAACATGAGAGCAAGCTGTAGCATGTGAAAACATTGAGCAGCCATTTTAGAACACACTGCGCAGAAGCAGGATTCTCCCACCAAGCAAAGTGAGACGTCACACCATGTGATATGGTTGAGACATGCGCAGAAGAGTTTCCCGCGTTTTAGCGGCCATTTTAGAACAAACAAGCGTTATTTGTTAGTTAGAACACATAGGCAAGCTTCATAACTATTTATGTCGTGAATGTAAAAGTTAGTATAACAATACAAAGTTTAATATATTAATACTGTGAGGAGATTGCCTCCAAGCAAGTCTCATTTATGAGTCCTTGCTCCATCACTGCCTTTGTGAAGCTATTCAACAATAAATATAACAAACATACATCATTTGCCAACAAATGAAACACCAACAGTGAGAAGCCTTTTGACTTTATGATAACATCACCAATAATTATTTTTCATCATACATAAGCCAAGCCTATGAAGTTTGACAATGGCTTTTTACAGATCCCCTTCCTGGGCACACGCATGGCCCTCCAGGAAAGTGTAGAGTCCGAACAATTTGTACTTGAACAGGGTTCTCTGTAGGGGCACCCAGCTACTCCAGGTGACCCTGAGACAATGCTTAAGACCTGGACAATTTTCTCCCTGCCCACTGGGTTTATGGGGCATACTGAGGCAATAGCGGCAACCCCAGTCTCTTCATTCTTCTTCGCGTTTTCACTTTCCTGCAGCAAAACCAGTCATTGTTATTTCCACCACATGTGGTTTTCCTTGCAGAGTGGGTGCACTCGCCCCTTCTGTAAAGGCCCCTGCTGCTTTGTCAAGTCTCTTCCTCTGCACATCCGGCCTGACAGTGCAGGAACCACACATCTGCAGCCAGCAGGCCACAAAGCAACTCACTCAGTGCTGCACAATTCTCCCACTGACCCTTTCTCCAGGGTTCCTTCCCTCACTAAACATGGATGCTCACAGGCTCGCATGTCCCTTCTACTTGCAGCTCTATGAGCCTCTGCAATGAATTAAACTGAAGAGTTGGAATTTCTTGTGATTAGTGATGCATCCTGACCCACACAAGGTCGTGGTGCCACATCATTTTTCAACTGGTTAATGCCAATAGCAGAAACAGGCCCCTGCCTGTTTTATCACTGAGCTGTACTCGGTGAAGGCTTAAAAGTGGCAGCTCTCTCAAAGCTGAGTCACATCTCCCGTTGAGACACTCTCCAAACGTTCCGGCTTGACATTTCTCACCCAAGTACTTTAAAAGGGACCACTGCTGTGCTGCAGAGACGAAGGCCCAAACCCACCTATTGTCAAGCCTTGGGAGCAACCTACCCCTAGTTTAGCAAGTCAATGTAGGATGATGACTATAGAGATTCCCCCTTCCTCCATCACAACATTAGGCTCTGATGAATCCTCCTGTAATGGGACTATTGCTTCATTAGGCCTGGGATCTGCCGGCAGATTAATTAAGTGAATGCAGCTCAAAGCACACACTTGATTCAACAATTCCAGAATAGCACGGAAAGGACGCCCTGACTCCAGAACTGAGCAGTAAAGTTTAACATACATGGTAGAAGGTCTGTGTAGAAATACTCATAACATTATGTAAAACAACAAAACATTTACAGATGTGTCTGTCATACAGATTTCTGGGTTGTGACATTTCCAGAGTGGAAGCCAAGATGCAGAGAATGTGAATTATTCTTCCGGTCCAGGTAGGGGATTGATTTGCATAGTATAATCTTTCTTTTAGGACAACACAAAGAGTTCAGACTGCTAGGCTTCCCTACCTATCTCCCTTCCAAGAAACCGTGCGGCTTGGCTTCCTACCTCAGTACTAGTATCTTAAGAGCTTAAACCCAATGCTTCTCCAGATGCATACATTGCTACTTGCCTGCCACAGATATAATCTGCGTAACTGGTTCCCTTTCTCATGGAGCTTCAAATTTTGCTGAGTACTAACTGTGTTGCTGGGGCAGCTGTTTTGTCAACGTTTGGCTCCTCATTGGCACCCCACATGCCACATAATTGAATTTAAGCCAGAAACACTTTACCTACTTTTTCATGTCCAAGGTTTTAATGGACACAGGCAAAATAGTCCCAAAATTGGTGCTTTAAAACTACTTATAAGCTCGATAATACTCGAGGAGGACATATTTCATACAACAGCAGATCACAGCAATCACTCAACAAGTGGGGACATTTTGGTAAGGTTCAACCTAAATGTTTTGGTAGTTTCTAAAGAAAGACTTTTTATTGTAGTCATGTGTTTAAAAATATATAGATTAAAATACTTTTTTAATTATTCCTAAAAGTGTGCATGGGGAATAATTGCAATTCTTCTCTGTACCGGGCATGATCATGCCCTAAGTTCACAATAAAACATTGCACGTCACCTTTTACGTGCTGATGCAAGCATTCATTGTGCATCTGGGGGCTAGATGTACGAACAGTTGTAATAGCGATTACCAAATAGCAATTTTTTGCAATCGCTATTGGGTAATCCCTATTACTAATGCACAAAGGTGTTATCTAGCCCTGATTTCCAAAATAGTGATTCCTAGTGGGTCACAAATAGACCTACCTCATGAATATTAATGAGGTAGGTCGCAATTTGTGACCTACTCGGATTTGCTGCCATCAAAAGGGATGTTTCATTTTTATTTTTTAAGAGTGGTACAAAAATATTTTATTAACCATTCTTAAAGGGGAAGGGGTCCCAAATGGACTCCTCCCCACTTGCGAATGGGTTAACACCAAATTTCTGTTGGTGGTAAAGTACGAATGTTTTGGGACCGCTTTTCGGTCGCAAAACATTGGTACATACCATTCAGATTCCCTATTAGGAATGAGCATCCTGAACACGGCCCTTCCAAATAGCGATTCTGTTTGTGGTCACAAACCCAAACTGGGATTCGGTAGCAAATTATCAAATCGCAATTCGGAATTTGTACATTACAAAAAGCATTTTTGCAGCCGCAAATGGCACGATTCTGCAAATCGGACTGCTTGTGACCGCAAAAATGCTTCGTGCCTCTAGTGCTTAGTTCGAAACAGCGCAGACCATATCCTCCCTCAACTTCAGCTTTAACAAAGTGTGGCTGCAGCCCCCAAGTATGCCAAAAAAAGGGATGTAGGCATGGTCACCACTGCACACCTGGAGCGCTACACATATCTAAGTGTCTTCACATGAGCACCCATGCCAAACTCTGGTGAGAGGCCAGAACTTCCCTTTCTCCCTAAAACGGCCTGCCAAGTTTGACTGCTTGGTGATGTCACAGAGTCCTTGTGAGAAACGTTCTGGTAGCCAGCAAAACATTCCATATTCAGATGACGGAATTCTTCTACTTAGTCTGCACCAATGCCCGACTGGATTTCATATGACATGGGGGGGCAGATTTACGTTAAACTAACGCAGCGCGGTGCAGCAAGTTGCTTTGCTGCGCCGCGCTGCGTTAGTTTGGAAAGCACAGGGATGCGACATATTTACAAGAATATGTCGCATCTCTGTGCTTCCCCTGCGCTGGCGCACAAACTGCAGCCATGCGCCGGCGCAGGCACCCTTGCACCATGGTGCAAGGATGCCTCATGTCGTGGGAGATTGTTTTTGTGCAGGAAGGGCACCTTCCTGCACAAAACAATCACTACAAGCATTTTCCTCTTTCAATGCGTGCTGTAGAATGCAGCACGCATTGAAAGAGGAAAACGAGGAGAAATGAAAACATTTCTCCTCGTTGCGCTCTCTACGCCACCTCTAGGGTGGCGTAGCTTCAGACGCATCTCCAGAGTTACGATTTCTCGTAATTCTGGAGATGTGTCTTGTTCCATGAGTGTTGCGTGGGAACACCCACAGCAACACCCATGGAACGCCCCTTCACCGCAAAGTGCTGCGTGTGAAGGGGCCGTATTTACAAGGAGAGGAAAAGTCACGCAGGGTGGCTTTTCCTCTCCTTGTAAATATGGAGCAGCCCCTGCGCCACCAGTACGTCACGAAAAGTGACGTACTGGTGGCGCAGAGAGCTCGTAAATCTGCCCCGGGATGTTTAGGCTGCAATAAGAGATTAATACGTCTATTCTGTACTTGCTCAGATAGATACCATCTTGGAGTAAGTAGCTTGTGCCAAGTGTGACCGCTGCACACACTCTTTAACCAAGGATTGGGTTTTGTATATTTTAATTAAGTCGTTTCAGGATCTGATTGCAGCTCGCACATTAATATCATCGTTGGCTCTTTATAAACAACCCCTGACAATACTGATACCTGGATATCAATTAGAGCAATTAAATCCACGCAGTTTAGTGATAAACGCACAGCTGAATATAACTGAATAAAGACAAACATTTTGTGAAACAATTTGCCTGTTTGCCTGGGGAATTGAAGGGTTCTCTAGATGGAGTGAGACTTTAACCCTGTAGGAGATTGATAAATGAGCCAAACACCTGACCCCACTGTTCAAACATGGCGCCTCTCCCAGGAGCGCGCGTCGACCGCTTAGAATCGGTGAATTGCACCAAATTGTGCCGGGGCTTTGTGGATTGAGAAAAAGCTAATATCTTTTGAGAATTGCAGCGGTGGCGAGGGCAGCATGAGGGGAAAGGGCTCAGAGAAGGGATTAGTGCTGCGCGAGAGCCGCGCGTTGCTCTCTAGTAAGAAATGCAGTGGAGCAAGAACGAATGAGAAATGGATCCGGAGTACAGACTCCGGACTGCCAGCCTTTTTTTATCATAACAATATTACATCACTGGCTTATATGACCATATAAACCTATATTGGGGATAATGCACCATTCTCACATTCATGTATAGCATCAAGTCCTCAAATGCAAACAAATTGTAATATGATCAGATGTTCTTTAACAGCAATTCTAAAATTCATCCAAAACTTAAAAGCTCACTTAATTTCGTGTACATTGGAGATGTTCACCGATATATAGATTTGAACACAGTCATCTTCGGTTGTACTCCTTTAAATAAATTATCCATATATTATATTCTGTGGTTGCACAGAATAAAAAAGAGCACAGCAATACAGTATTAGTGGTATTTCGATGACAAGAGAATTGCAGAATTTACAAAATCTTTGTTTTTTATATCTCTGTACAAATATTTTCCCACTGTGCTGCCTGCAAAAAAAGGAGGTGGAACAATCTTATAGCCAAGGAAGCAGAAAGATGCAATCTATAGATTGTATTCTGTGTAGAGTATTCTTTAAACATGACACAAAGACGAGGCAGGGTCTGGTCAAACGCCCATATCTGTAGGAGAAAAGATTCACGATCATCCATGGGTTTGTTGTGCGATATCTAAAGCTGCAGCAGGTTTTGGGATTGTGCCATGTTATTATACTAGGAATTAATTATATTGTTTCATTGGCTTTTTGCTAGGTAGATTGCAAAATAAAGGGTAATGCAACAATCCCATAGAGGTAGCATATATTTCTCTAAAAGAAGGATGAATCTGCTATACATAGAGCTACCTGCCTTGTTTTCATGTCTGTGTAGATACATTGGCAATTACAATTTTTTTTCAAAGTTTCTTTTTATATTTATCATTTTGATATAAATTTAGAATTAACACATTACCATATTTTGACTATGTGAACTGCATTTGTTGTACATGTGGGCAAGCCAACAAATTAACAGGGAGAGCCGAGGCAGAGCTGATCCATGGGTCTGGCTTGGCTCTAAAAGCCTGTGCATGAGCCAAGCCATGAAAATGTTTGACATGTAAATTGTGCAACAAACATCATGTATAATTATGTTAAAGTCTGTTAGACCTGGTCCTTTTTGACAGGTTTATCCATAAACATTTTGCCTTTTGCCTCCTATTTTTCTGACCCTGTTTTCATTGGTTATAGGATTCTAGGCACTTTATCATTGCTGATCAGTGCTAAAGTGCATATGCTCTTGCTCTCTGTATTAATTGTGACAATGATTGGTTATCCATGATTGGCATATTTGATTTAATGGTAAGTCCCTAGTAAAGTGCACTGTGTGCGGCAGGGTCTGTAAATCAAATGCTACTAGTGGGCTTGCAGCACTGGTGTGCCACCCATATGAGTAGCCCTGTAATGTGTCTCAGACCTACCACCTTTCCTTGCCTTACATGTAAGGCACCTCTAAGGTAGGCCCAAGGTACCCCAACGGGCAGGGTGCAGTGTATGTGAAAGGTAGGACATGTACTGGTGTGTGTGACACGTCCTGATAGTGAACTACTGTGTATTTCGTTTTACACTATTGAAAGGCAGTCTGCCCCATAGGCTTATCATTGGGGTTGCACTGTACCATTTTTACATGTGTAACTTGCAATAGGGACAAGATAGGAAAATGGAGTTTAGGCTCTCTGAACTCAGAATTTATTAATGCACCTTTTGGTAAAGGTGGTTTTTAAATTCTGTGTTCGAAAATGCCACTTTTAGAAAGTGGGCATTTTCTTACTTTACTAGTCTGTGTGCCTCTGGCTGTTTGTGTATTCAGCGTCTGGTGTTTAATTGACAGGAACTGGGATGTGCAGTCACTCTAGACAGTCACTGGGGGGTTGAGGTGTGCCCTGCCTTGCCTGGGTGACTCATCGTAGGGCTGAATAGAGCTGGTCTGAATTTAGAGTGGTAGGAGGTGTTTCACTTGCACCTGAATAGGCTGGCTCCTTTTTCACAATGCTGTCTCCACCCCCTGTGGTCATGCTGCACCAGGGAGGACAGGACTGGTTTGGACTGGGTTCAGAGACCCTTGTCACAAAGAGACCAATGACATTTTGGGGTATGCGTATTACACCTAAAACCCCAGGACTTTAGATTACGTCCAGGAACAAGAGGACCTTGCCAAGAAGAGCTGAAGGACTGTGTGAGGAGCGATGCCTTTTCTGAGTGAGGTGTGGGTTGGTCTGCCATTGCTGCTCCTGTCTGTTGTGGAGGAAAAGGACTGGCTCTTTTTGCCCTGCGGTGGTATCCTTCTTGTGAAGAATCTCCAAGGGCTTGTGTGTGCTGGTCTCCTGTTGTAAGTCTCACGGATACAAAAAACTTCAGGAAAGATCCTTGTGGGGTCGAAGAGTAACCTGCCTGGTAGGAGAGCAGAAAAGCTGCATGTGGAGCACTGCCCCTGCTGTGTGTGGGGTAGAACAGCCTGCAGTTGCTGCTCCTGTCTGGAGCACTGTGTTCTTCACCTTTTGCTTTAAAGGTCGAGATGCAAGTAGTGAGCGCTTTGGGAATAGTGCAGGATGAGCATTTTGCTCTGCTGGAGGCCAGTGTGAGCGTATGCCGGGCACCCTATTCCTGCCCCGCCTAGTGCATGTTCAGTGCGCTGGGAGATGGGAGTCCCTTGCTGAGCTCCTGAGTCAGGAAGGAGTGGCCCTTCAAACAAGAACCAGACCGAGCGTCTGGAAGTCGTGCCCTGCTGAGCCCTGCCGCGGCACTCCGTCAGCATGGGGCCTGAGGACACGTTGCCCAGCAACCTCCAGATGCTGAGGAGACCGAAGCTGTGAGCCCCGCCCACACCAGAGCCATTAGCGCTTCGCGAGCCGCACTCCAGGTTGGTGCTTGCAGGCCAGCACGGACGTCGCTGGTCAGGCACCGGAGTCTCCCCACCCCCCTTTCCATAGGGGATGTCGCACCACAGTGGGAGGGATACCAGTGGCACGCAAATGGTGCTGAGTGTGGCAGCTGCACCACACGATCGTTCCAGCTCCCTGTGGTTCAACTGAAGCGGGTGGGGACCCAGCAAGGTCTCCCCGCTGCCCATAGTTCTGTGTATTTGTGCCCCCCCCTCCCCGCAGTAGCCTTCCTTGGGGGGGCGCTTGTGCCGTCTTGTGAGGCAGACTGCCACAGAGGCCACGATCCGAGGGGCCATACTAAAAAGTTATGAGAGCCCCTCCTAGCAGAGGAAAAATTACTGTAATGCCCCTGAGAGGCACGCAGGGATTCCGGTGCCTCTTCGTTCATGTGGGATACACTTGAAGGTGTTGTAGGAGCACAGGGAAGCTGCACCCTATATGTTCATGAGGAGGGTATTGTGATTCATGTATTTACATGGTTTTCCCCAAACTGCCGCAGTTTGACGCCCTAATGTTATAAGTATTGCCTTATTGTGCACTAAATGTTTATGACAAATGTGCTTCATGCACTACAAAGTGAGTTATGGTCTATGGATATTATATGCATTCTTATGACAAGTGCCTAGTGGCTCAGTGATTTATGTGATTGTGGTCTAATGTGTTTTTATGAATAATACAAAGGATATTTTTATATAACCTTGTGTGCAGTCTCTTTTGTGGTGTGCCTAGTGTCACTGGTGTGTGTGTGTTGTGCAAACACTTCACACATTGCCTCTGGGATAAGCCTGACTGCTCTGCTAAGCTACCAAGGGGGTGAGCAGGGGTTATCTTGGGTGTTTAACTCCCTTACCCTGACTAGAGTGGTGGGTTCTGCCTGGCTAAGGTGCATACCCTAGCCAACCAGAAATGCCATTTCTAACAAAGTCCCTTTAAAGATTCCAAATGTAGTTCTTTTCTTTAATATGTGCAAGTGTTTCCTCTTAGTACATCATATTATATCACTGCGTTGAGATTATTTATTAAAAGGGAAAGTGTTTAAACATGAACTTAGAAACATTCATGCCCACAAGACTTTATTGGCGAGGTGATAGCTATAGATTTGCAAACCTGATCCATGCCTTAAATGCCAGATGAATGCTGAAGGAAACTAGCAAAGGTGTCAGTAGATTTTTTTGTGTTTGTTTCTGTTTTTGTCAGATAACATAAATGTGTAGGGGTTGTTGTTGACTGTTATTGTAGTTGGTAGGGGTTCATCTTATGTATGAATTCATTTATATGGTATTTCTATAGCACAAACCAAGCCTAAAGGCAGCAGAGCACTGTACATGATAAAAGCCAAACATAAATTAAATAAGTGGAGATGGAGCTGGGTTCTGGACAGTTAATGTACTGTGATATAGTGTTCTTTAAAGAAGTGAGCGCTAGACCTGACATCCTTGGTGTGGGTTTCCCCTAACTTTTGCCTTCAAACCTCCTGTTTTGCTGACTTCGTTTTTGCTAGGTCTAAGACTCTGTGCACTTTGCCACTACTAACCAATTGTAAAGTGCCTGTGCTCTCTCTAAAACATGGTAGAACTGGCTTACAATCAATTGGCCTATTTAATTTACTTATAAGTCCCTAGTAAAGTGGCACTACATGTGCTGAGGGCTTGTAATTGAAATGCTACTAGCGGGCTTGCAGCACTGGTTGTGCCACACACTTAAGTAGCCCTTTAAACCTGTCTCAGGCCTACCATTGCAGCCTGTGTGTGCAGTTACAAACTGCCATTTCAACCTGGCAAAATTAACCTTTTGCCAGGCCCAAAACCTTCCTTTTTTAATACATATAAGTCACCCCTAGGGTAGGCACTGAACAGCCCAGAGTGCAGAGGGCAGTGTATTTAAAATAAATGTGGGCATTCACTTTTATGTTTTACGTTTCCTGGCAGTGAAAAACTCATAAATTCATTTTTCACTATTGCAAGGTATACCTCTCTCATTGGATAACATTGGAGTTATCTGATTACATTTAATAAGCTGTAACTTCGAAATGGGAGCAGGTAATCAGTTCAAGTTTGGTGTCTAAAGAATTGTAATTAAAAGCCCTCTTTAATGGTAACATCCTATTTTTAATCACAATTCTGAGAATGCCTCTTTTAGAAAGTTAAAAAAACTAAGACAATGGTCATAGCCTTCAAGTGCACTACACAAAAACACTCCAATGGAGTGTATCACAAGTTTCTCGCCGGGTAATCAGATACCACAGGTAAGTAAATGTACAAAGACACTGATTAGAAACCAAAATATCACAACAAAAAGTAAACAGTAAGATAATACAAAAAATACTGATGGTGGCTCAAAAAAATTCTTCTTTTATTGAGCAAGCTTCACGTATCTCCCGAAGGGAACTTCAATCAATTACGAAGAGTGCTGGTTGCATACATCTCACAGATTGTAAATAGGTCCCAATGCATTTCGGGCATAAACAACTGCCCTTCTTCAGGGGAATCTGGAGGCACTACAGCAATGCAACCTGAACAAGTCCACAACGTGTGTTCCTTTCACACAAAACATAAACCACGAGACCCAATGTCTCTGAGTAACTAGAGCTGGCAAACTTGATGGCGAACAAGTCAAAACAACCGGTCTGTGGTCTCAGACCACGCCGTCACTCCAAACAAGTTCAACAAAAACCAGAACACAACGCTTTGATTAACCGCGTTCGTAGACGACCCGTGCATGAAGTGATGAAAGTTGGCATTTTCTTGTCCTAACCAATTGGTGCCTGCAGTCTGATCCTGGGTCACATAACTAGGTGTCACTCTGAGTTAATGGGGGTGGAGCTGTTACCTACTACACTTGCAAAGCACAAAGGCTCTTCTGGAACACTCTCATAAAGGGTTTGACTGTGCTCTTTTGTGACTCCAGGCAAGGTGGGGCTAGGACCAGGAGGAAGGCGATGCCTCAAGGGATCGTAAACCTCTAGAAGCTTCCTCCACTTCAAAGTGGGCACCAGGTATAAATATTGGACTATAGGCCTCAACTCTTCAGTACACTTCTGGACCTGTGGACTCTGCCAGGAAAAAGGACTGCTGTCCTGCTGAAAGGACTGCCTCTCTGCTGGACTGCTGCTCTGAAGGACTGCTGCCCTGCTGTGCTGACCTGCTACGCTCTTCCCTGGGAAAGAAGGACTGGACCTGCATCTTTAAAGCCATGATCCCAGAGTGACTCCAAGGGCTAGTTGGCTGGCTTCCTGATCAGAAGCCTCAGGGACTTAACAGACTTCCATGACTTTGAACCCAACACTTTGACTCTGCCAACTGTGAGTCCTGCCCTCCCAAGTGGTGCCACCTCAGTCCTGGACGCTTGGAGGTGGACCTGAAGGTGTTCTGCCAGCCCATCAGTGGATCTAGCAGAGCCCATGCTTTTCCTCCATGGCACGGCCCATCTGCCACACAACCGGTGCATCATCTTTGTTGCGCAACGCATTACCCCCAAAACTGACACATTGCCACTGTGCAGACTTCCCTGACGCAAGGACTTTGCACCACCCATTGCAGCCCATCGAAGTCGACGCAGCTCCACACAAGCACATCGCCTCACCCAATACAGCCCATTGGAAATGCCGCTGCACAACGCATCTCCACGCACGGATGCACAACGCATCTTCTTGCCCAGACCTCGCATCACCTCTACTGCATGCCCATCCTCAACACGGGACTCCGCATCTCTTCGCAACCAGGATTAAAGGCACTCTTGTTCAGCTGGTCTAACTGGGTCCCTGTAGCCAGCTCATTCTCCATCGCGGTCAGCCTGAACTTGTGACTTTGTCTCAGTCTAGCGCGACCAGATAAACACAGTTGGCGCTTTTTGCTTTTTGGCACTATTTTCACTGAAATATTGAAACTTGCATAACTCTGGTTCTAATGATTTGATTTTTATCGTTTTGTTCTCGTTTTATTTATCAGAATTTACTCTGTTTTTCTAAATTGCTGTGGGATTTTTCTTGTGCTGTATTTTCACTTTATTACTGTTTGAAGTGCTGCATAAACGCTTTACACATTGCCTGTAAGTTAAGCCTGACTGCTATGTGCCAAGCTACCTGAGGGTTGAGCACTGGTTAATTTTGGGTTTGCTTGGGACTTCACCCTAACTAAGAATTGTGGTTGCTGGTTGAGTAGGGATTCACCCCCCTCAACCAGTAACCCAATTTTGTATTGTCTTCAACTCCTTCCTAAATTGGAGCAGCATTGGTGCGGTCCTGATGGATATGGCGATGTTGTTCCAGGCACTGGGTGCATAGATGCAAAAGGCCTGCTGCCTTGTTTTTACTTTTTACACTTCTTAATCTGCAGTCTGATGGTATCCTGGCTGTGGGTGTGCCAAGATCCACCAGAGATGGTGAGCTTTTTTCAAGGTGAGGGAAGTGCTGGACACAATAGCGATGCAGCTGGTTTTGAAAATGTGTGGACTGGCAAAGGGAGCCAATTGCATTCCATCAGGATGTGGCTGATATGATCATATTTCTTTAGGCCCTGGACGAGGCATTCTGCAGCATGTAGGGTGTCCCTAAAGGATACCAGTGTGAAGTCTGGGAGGCCATGGAGGGGGTCTTACTATTATCCAAGTAAAAGAGTACAAGGGCTTGAACAGCATTTCTGAACTTGCTTTCTATAAGAAATGGTTTTACTATATTTAGAAGGGAGAGCTGGTACCAGACCGTCTTTCTTTTTTGGCAATGTGGTCCTTGAGGGTGAGGTTGATGTACAGGATGAATCCAAGTGACTTGGCATTCAGTGAAAGTTGGGGTTTAAGGCTGCCAAGGTGCATGTAACTGAGCCAGGCTTGTACTCTATCTTGTTGATTGTTCTTGGCAAATATCAGGAATTCTGTCTTGGTTGAGTCGAGCTTCAGGTAGGCGCTGGGCATCCAGGTCTGGATAATGTACACGCAGTGTTTGAAGCATTGGAAGAGAAGACTTTCTCATAGAGTTGTGTATCATCAGCATATTGGTGAAACTTGATGCTGTTATCTATGAGTACAGCACCAAGCGACTCCTAGTATAGGTTGAAGATGACAGGAGACAGACAGTATGGATCCCTGGGGCACTCCACAAGTGATAGGGATCTTTACTGACCGGAAGGTGCACATGTAAACAAACTGGTGTTGGTTGGAAAGACAGGAGGAGAACCGGTGAAGGACATTGCCAGTGAATTCCTTTTGAGACACAGGATACATTTGAGGGTGTGGTGGGCAATTGTGTCGAAGATAGCTGAGAGGTCCAGCAATATCAGGAGGCAGGGGTCATCTTAATCTGTGAGCATCTGTACACTGCTGAAGTGATAGCATTTTTTAATGTCTGTTGTTGTTCTTTCCTTCACCTTGGACATTGCCTGTTGTTCTTTCTTTATTTTGAGGGGAAAAAGGTGTCATGTTGCAGCATCTTAAATGTTTGTTCCAGAATCCCTTGCTAAACATTGATTTAAAGGGGAATTGCTGAAATGTAAAGTTTGAATTTTGATGGAAATACTCTTCCTGCGATCATAGGTCTAAAACAATACTTTCCTTTGCTCTGCCTTCTGCTGCTTCAAACCCAGGATGCAGAGCCTGTCAGAGACCCATTCATGACATCATGCTGATTTTACATTAAGCCATTATGATGCAGCCACCCACAGCGGTAACTTAAGAGAGACCATAGATTTTCTCTAGAAGTATTGAATATTGTCCCATGCCTGGAGGAAGAAGGACTGCCTTTCCCTTTGCCTAGGACTTCAAAAATCCTTCAGTTAGCTGTGTCTATTGGGAGACCTAATTAGTGGTAAACCACGTGATAACCCAACACCCCCTTTCCATGAGACTTCATCCTCTAGGTGAGCTGAGTTTGTCATGTGCCCTTTCATATACTGTAATTGGCGCAGTCTACAGGGAAAAGCCATGTGTGTCCTGCCACATGTCACCCTTTATTTAGTTTCATCTTTGCTGGATTTCCTAGGATGGTCGATGCTTTTTCCTGCTAGTATATGGTGCTGTGGACTTGCCTCAGTCTTACTGGCTTATTTTGTCCCTCCCTCGTGTTCACCAGCACCTACACTATCCGGTTGTGCTTCAAAACAAACAGGCAACACATTTCTGTCTGCCTGTTATCCTGGATGCCCCTGTTTCTTTCTTGGGATTGGATAATATTCTCAGCTAGAGATTAGCTCTAAAACTGCATTTACTTTTTCCAGTCGCTTACCTCTTTTTGGCACTAGACCCATATTTTTCCAATCCGCCATTATTTCCTGCAGCCGCTTGCATTCGGGTTTATCGGGCAGTAAGCACCCAGCATCGATTCCCGCCTCTATCATCAAGTCTGTTATCTCGTGAAATGTCACTGTAACCAAGGCGGTGATGAAGCAAGGGACAGGGCCTCCCGAGCATCCGCTGCGATATCCCCAGGCACCGCACGAGGACAGAGCCATGGTAAATAGCTCTGACATTTTCCCACAGACAAATAATACTTCAATTTCAGCATATTACCGCACTAATGATGTCAGCTCATATTACTATCACGAAAGTATGGCAATACAGCTGACTTTCATAAATATTGAAAGTGAAAAACACCTGTGACTGCCGAGAAATTACAAGCAGCGTGCTGGAGGAAGAAATACTGCATTTGCCAGCCATCTGCTATACAAAATGCAACAGAATACAGTACAAGTAAGTCACTTTCGAATTCCCAGAATAAACTATTACCTCACAGACCACTGATGTCACTAAAAGCCGTTCTCCTGTTTTTACATATTGTTTATAGTTAGAATTCCCCGGAAGGCAGCATGTCTCAGGCATTTGCATTTCTTTGACAGAATTTGCCCAAAACACAAGAATTGCAGATTTATAGCTGAACAGAATAACAATGTTTCTCCAGAGGGGGAATCTGTGAACGATATTTAAAAGTAGTTCAAAATGATAATTGAATCAACAAATCAATTAATTACTGAAGCTGTTTAAAGTTACCATGTAGAATATGATGGTGCTTGTTTGAAGCAAAGTTTTGAAAATGTAGAAGCAATACCGGAGGCGGTACCGGTGACAGAGACATCACAATATAAGCACGGGGCACATAATCCAGGACGCCCACGTGCTGGGAGTATTGGAAACATGCTCGCAGGCATGAGTAATGCACAGAAGAGCTAGTTCGAGTGAGGCAGTGGCAGATGCTTATCGCTCGCGCTGCTGCTTTACACGTAAGCTGCGTGTGTGCGTGCGTGTGTACGTACGTGCGTGTGCCCATCCTGTGACTGTTCTCTGTATAAGAGTTCCGTCCCAGCCAGACTTGCCGCTCACCATGGTGCGATGGTCTTCTGTTCTATGTTAGTGAAGCTTAGTTAACAGATGTTCTCTATGCAAAAGCCGAAAATTATATAGTGCAGTGGAGAAGTGTAGGGTGCAATTGGTGGTGTACAAGGTCCAAAAGGGAGCGCAGAGTACAAGAGGGCAGCAAAGAGCACAAGGTGGTAGTGAGTACAGTGAGAACTAAGGGAGCACAGCCTGCAGTGGGAGAGTGCAGAGTGCAATGGGGAGCCGAGGATGGTAAGGAGAGTATGATGGGCTGCTTGTTTGGCTGAGACATGGGCCTTTGCCAGCTTGCTGAGAGCTGTAATAATGCACAACACCAGCATTACTTTTGGCAGGGCCGGTTCTAGGATTTGCAGGGCCCCGGGCCAAAAGGGAATGTGCGAGGCCCCTCTAATTTACATAAGTGACACAGCTCTGGAAGCTGCTTTGTGCAGACTTCTCCTGGGCCGCAGCTCCTCTTCCCAGCCTCCTACAAGCACCTCCTTTACAGCTCCTATGGGGCTGAAGGTGTGAGAATTGCTTGGGGGCTGAGAGTTAACACTGTGAGGGAGGGCCGTACTGGCCGTTGCGGGCACCGGGTGTTTCCCCAAGGAGCCACCGGGGTGGGGGCCGGTTTTGGGCCCCTGGGGGCCGGTTTTGTGACCGGGGGTCAGCAGTATCGGCCCCCTGTAACAAAATCGGGCGAACCCGGCCCTAGCAAACCGCTTGGCTGCACCCCCCCGCGCTTCAGGCGGGCCCAGCCGAGCAGTTTGCCAGGGCCGGTTTCGGTTCCCAGTCCGGCCCTGCTGTGAGGGCGCTAAAGTGCTGGACAATGGGCGTCCTGCAGTGTGTCTGAATGGTCTCCTTGCAATTGGGACAAGAGGAAGTGTCTCCCTCCCCTAGGCCTCCCGACACCATCCCTGAGAGGCCCGAGGAGACCCTAATTGCAAGAAGACACCTTTCTTTCAGTTGGGTCAGAAGGGAAACAACAGGACACATGATCAGTGCGGGGCCCAATGCTGGTAGGCTGAGTGCGAGGCCCTGGGCAGCTGCACACACTGCCGATGCCTAGCGCCGGCCCTGACTTTTGGATCACGAGGCCTGGGCCATAGTCCTTTTATGCACTCCCCCATGCTTGTGACTGCCACTTCCATTGTGGCCAACTAAAACAGGGTCAAGTGAAACACCCCCCTGTAGTGTTTCAATATTTCTCTTTCTATGTTTACTGCTCTCAACAGCTGTTAGTCAATCTATGTAATAGATATAGATGTATGTGCGCGCTCATAACATGTTTACATTCAAGGATTGTACTGGACGCTCTCTGCCTTCTTGAAAGATGCAACTGCAGAATGCAGTTGTACTTTCGAGGAAGCAGTCGAGCTCCCGTGAAGTACTGCAATTGAATAAAGAAGTAATTTAAGTGATTGCGCTTTTCTCCAGCTTCATCATTTTCTTCAATTAAGACGTGCATCACCAACTTTACATCTGGCGACGATTGGGACGATTTTATCCACATTTCGCAGCACCTTCACTATTTTTGCTCATATCTTCGGTACCTGCCTTGCTGTTGCCGCTTTCTCTGCTTCATCTCGGCATTTCCTCCATCGAAATCCGCATCCGGACCGGCAGTTCCTTCTCCACTTACGGATTTTCTACAGTTTGCCTCAATTTCCGGCACCCCAGTGACGAATCACTTCTCGTCACTTTACAACGTCATCACGCTACATTGCAATAGCGTCAAACGTGACTCCTCGTCACGCAACGTACCGCCATCTTCAATGGATTTCTTTTTCAGAGATTCTCTTACCTTCGTTTGAGGCAAGTCTTCCGCAACGCAGTGAAAGGTAAAACTCACATTTTCACGTTTTTACCTACTTTCACAAGGTAAACTGCTTACTTTACCGCGCACTTGTTTTGATTGCAACACAAGTATTACCTGACTTCCTTCAGTGTTTCCTCACTCCTAATTCGTGACCTGCCTGCCTCTTATCACTTGTTATTTCATCATCTGTTTCAGCGCCGTTCCTCCTTATCTTCACTGTTCTCTCAGCAGATTCATCATAACTCAGCTAATTCATTGATTTTATTTTTAATTTCCAACTTCAAGAACCTTGCTTTATTATCGCTTTCAACATGGCATCTAATTCACAATGTGTTCAATTGTCTCATTTTCTACCTACACCTGGCAAACCCAAAGAGTCTTGGAAGTCCTGGCTACGCAGTTTTGACAGTTACCTAATTGCCATAGACGCAGAAAATTATACTCCCAAAAGAAAATTGGCAATATTATACAACCATTTAGGTAGTGCTGGACGCCAAGTTTTCGATAACTTACCAACTTCCATTCCACCTCCTGGAGACGGAGATGGTTGGAACATTTTCACTGATGCCATACAAAGACTCAACAAAAAATTTCTGGAACAACCAAACGTCATGCTTGAACGCTTTAATTTTATGAAAAAAAAGCAGGATCCCAACGAATCTGTGGAGGAATATATTTCAGTCTTGAGAAATTCAGCAGCTGAGTGTAATTTTGGTGCATCACTAGATATGTACATTCGTGATCAATTTGTATATAGCTGTTACCAAAAGAAGATACAAGAACACATTTTGAGTTGTAGGGACCCGTCCTTGTCAGAGGTCATAGAGATGGCCAAAAGCATAGAAAGGTCCATTATTTCATCCAAATGCATGTCCAATGAAACCTTTTCTTCTATTAATGCTATTCAAAGTGATGTTTCTATCAATGCCATTTCTCACACAAACAAATATTCGAAACCTCTTTCTAAAAATGCCAACACTATGGGGTCGATTCCGATTCGGGCCGGAAAAAGCACCGACCGACTCGGAGCAGGAATTAATTCCGACCGACACATACCTGTGGCGCCCGACACGCCAAGTACGATGCACAGCGTGCAAAATCCGACCGACACGTACTGAACCCAAGCCGAACGACCGAGCCGCACGGAAAACAGCAATCCGGCCGGAAAAACACGCGAATCGAACCAACCGACACGCACCCGGAACAAATCCAACCGAAACGTACCCGCAAACTCCAAACCGCAAAGTACGATGCAAGGCGCGAAAACCACGACCGAGTCGTACGGAGGACAAGCCGTACGACCGACACACATACAAAACTGCGAGCCGAAGTAACACAAAACACTGCGACCGACGCGTACGCAGCATAGAAAATTGCACAAACACAGCGTGAATGAAACGGAGAAGACCGTACGAGACAACTGCAGGGTCCGACTCGGTCACAAGAACGTTTCCAACATGCACAGAAAGTACTAAGGGAAAATACACAAAAAAAAGGCCAAACAAGCAATTACAAAGCCAATAAATACTGGGGGGGGGTGGGGACAGAGAACAAAGACACACCCACAACTCCACCCATATAAAGGACAGTAATCCCAACCATGATCCTTTGCAAATGCTATTCACCTGCCAGCACTCAACAGACAGCAACCACACACCCACAGCTCATCCCTCACACAAGCCACACACCATCAGCACACCAACAAATAGCTACCTCACATACACCCAGCAAAACACACACTCACACACCTTCACCTGCACACCAACACACACATCACTCACCATCACCACCCATCACCATGCCCCCAAAGAAGAATCACAAGTTCCTAGATTGTGAATTGGAAGTCCTTGTAGACGAGATACTCAGGGTAGAGCCACAGCTGTTTGGCGCACTGGTCCAACAGACACCCATCTCCCAGAAAACAAAGATGTGGGAGAGGATCAACAACAGGGTGAACGCACAATCACCATGTCTGCGCACAAAGACTGACATCCAGAACAGGTGGTATGACGTGCGCAGGAGGGTACGGGAGCTGATGAAGAAGGACTACCTCCTGAGCCAATACACCGGCAGTGGCCCTCCTGCCAAGCCAGTATACCTCAGGCCCTGGGAGGAGAAGGTGCGGGCCATCCTTCCGCCAGTGAGCGTCTATGGACTAGAAAACATCCCAGAGCCTGGTGAGTACACAACAAATGTACACAATATTCTGCCACAATACACACACACATCACTGTCAAGGGGAGAGTCAAACTATGCACTCTTAGCAATTACACAGCAACCAGAACAGAATCATCCCAAAATGTGTATGTCAGTCAGATAAACACAACACATGCCATCTCAAAGTTACATTTAACCGTGTCATCACATGTACAAACACAACTACAGCTAGGCAGTGGCACAAATATAACTAACAAACACATCCAGACATGTAGCCACCACTACAACACCAACACACAGTGAAGACCACTGAAAGAAAGGAATTCTGTGTATGCTGGGCAAGTCAGTGTAGCCAATAGCATCATGGGAGTCGTAGTCACAGATATTGCTCACCCCCACAACTGTCCCATCAACACCACCATGAACCATGCGCACATCACAGGGAGTGAAAAAGGACTCACAAGATGGCTGACACTGGCTACTGCTGTGGGGAGCACAAGGCCCTGCTGGCAACTGTGCAACAACCAACAGCAGGACACCACTGCCTGACATCCTGAAAGCCAACTTGCACTCCCTGCAATGCAAGCACGTTCCATGGTGGGATATCTGGCTGGGTGGGAAGGAGGACTTGCAGCACTGACCATAGTCACAAGCACCTCCCCTCACACACCCCCTCAACACAAACTCCACATAACCCACCTGGGAGAATGCAATGCCTCATATCCGAACTCAAGATCCCACAAAGAACCACCACCCTGGGTTATGTTGTGTGAAGCACAGGGACACTCTTGGGACTTTGAGCCAAACAACTGCCAGGACAACACTCCCAGCCATCCTGTCAGCACAGGCAGCCCACCCCACAGGGAAGCAGAGTCAAAAGGAAGGAAGCATGGGCATGCTGGGAAGGGGGGTGGAGGCATTAGCATGATGGGAGTAGTAGGCACAGATATTGCTCAGCCTCACAACTGGCCCATCAACACCACTCACAACCATGCTCACATCACAGGGAGTGGAAAAGGACTCACAAGATGGCTGACACTGGCTACTGCTGTGGGGAGCACAAGGCCCTGCTGGCAACTGTGCAACAACGAACAGCAGGACACCACTGACTGACATCTTGAAAGACAACTTCCACTCCCTGCAATGCAAGCACGTTCCATGGTGGGATATCTGGCTGGGTGGGAAGGAGGACTTGCAGCACTGACCACAGTCACAAGCACCTCCCCTCACACACCCCCTCAACACAAACTCCACATAACCCACCTGGGAGAATGCAATGCCTCACATCCTAACTCAAGATCCCACAAAGAACCACCACCCTGGGTTATGTTGTATGAAGCACAGGGACACTCTTGGGACTTTGAGCCAAACAACTGCCAGGACAACACTCCCAGCCATCCTGTCAGCACAGGCAGCCCACCCCACAGGGAAGCAGAGTCAAAAGGAAGGAAGCATGGGCATGCTGGGAAGGGGGGTAGAGGCAATAGCATGATGGGAGTAGTAGGCACAGATATTGCTCAGCCTCACAACTGGCCCATCAACACCACTCACACCCATGCTCACATCACAGGGAGTGGAAAAGGACTCTCAAGATTGCTGACACTGGCTACTGCTGTGGGGAGCACAAGGCCCTGCTGGCAACTGTGCAACAACCAACAGCAGGACACCACTGACTGACATCCTGAAAGCCAACTTCCACTCCCTGCAATGCAAGCACGTTCCATGGTGGGATATCTGGCTGGGTGGGAAGGAGGACTTGCAGCACTGACCACAGTCACAAGCACCTCCCCTCACACACACCCTCAACACAAACTCCACATAAACCACCTGGGAGAATGCAATGCCTCACATCCTAACTCAAGATCCCACAAAGAACCACCACCCTGGGTTATGTTGTGTGAAGCACAGGGACACTCTTGGGACTTTTAGCCAAACAACTGCCAGGACAACACTCCCAGCCATTCTGTCAGCACAGGCAGCCCACCCCACAGGGAAGCAGAGTCAAAAGGAAGGAAGCATGGGCATGCTGGGAAGGGGGTGGAGGCAATAGCATGATGGGAGTAGTAGGCACAGATATTGCTCAGCCTCACAACTGGCCCATCAACACCACTCACAACCATGCTCACATCACAGGGAGTGGAAAGGACTCACAAGATGGCTGACACTGGCTACTGCTGTGGGGAGCACAAGGCCCTGCTGGCAACTGTGCAACAACCAACAGCAGGACACCACTGACTGACATCTTGAAAGACAACTTCCACTCCCTGCAATGCAAGCACGTTCCATGGTGGGATATCTGGCTGGGTGGGAAGGAGGACTTGCAGCACTGACCACAGTCACAAGCACCTCCCCTCACACACCCCCTCAACACAAACTCCACATAACCCACCTGGGAGAATGCAATGCCTCACATCCTAACTCAAGATCCCACAAAGAACCACCACCCTGGGTTATGTTGTATGAAGCACAGGGACACTCTTGGGACTTTGAGCCAAACAACTGCCAGGACAACACTCCCAGCCATCCTGTCAGCACAGGCAGCCCACCCCACAGGGAAGCAGAGTCAAAAGGAAGGAAGCATGGGCATGCTGGGAAGGGGGGTGGAGGCAATAGCATGATGGGAGTAGTAGGCACAGATATTGCTCAGCCTCACAACTGGCCCATCAACACCACTCACAACCATGCTCACATCACAGGGAGTGGAAAAGGACTCACAAGATGGCTGACACTGGCTACTGCTGTGGGGAGCACAAGGCCCTGCTGGCAACTGTGCAACAACCAACAGCAGGACACCACTGACTGACATCCTGAAAGACAACTTCCACTCCCTGCAATGCAAGCACGTTCCATGGTGGAATATCTGGCTGGGTGGGAAGGAGGACTTGCAGCACTGACCACAGTCACAAGCACCTCCCCTCACACACCCCCTCAACACAAACTCCACATAACCCACCTGGGAGAATGCAATGCCTCACATCCTAACTCAAGATCCCACAAAGAACCACCACCCTGGGTTATGTTGTGTGAAGCACAGGGACACTCTTGGGACTTTTAGCCAAACAACTGCCAGGACAACACTCCCAGCCATCCTGTCAGCACAGGCAGCCCACCCCACAGGGAAGCAGAGTCAAAAGGAAGGAAGCATGGGCATGCTGGGAAGGGGGGTGGAGGCAATAGCATGATGGGAGTAGTAGGCACAGATATTGCTCAGCCTCACAACTGGCCCATCAACACCACTCACAACCATGCTCACATCACAGGGAGTGGAAAAGGACTCACAAGATGGCTGACACTGGCTACTGCTGTGGGGAGCACAAGGCCCTGCTGGCAACTGTGCAACAACCAACAGCAGGACACCACTGACTGACATCTTGAAAGACAACTTCCACTCCCTGCAATGCAAGCACGTTCCATGGTGGGAAGGAGGACTTGCAGCACTGACCACAGTCACAAGCACCTCCCCTCACACACCCCCTCAACACAAACTCCACATAACCCACCTGGGAGAAATCAATGCCTCACATCCTAACTCAAGATCCCACAAAGAACCACCACCCTGGGTTATGTTGTATGAAGCACAGGGACACTCTTGGGACTTTGAGCCAAACAACTGCCAGGACAACACTCCCACACATGACATGGGGAGTACAAGTTGGACCAATGTCTCAGACAACTGTGGCCCCGATACTGGGGATTTTGTCTACCAGGACTTTCAATTCATATAGGAACTTCTGATTGCAATATAAATGTACAGCACTAACCATCCTATGCACTATTCACACAAATGTATCACAATAAACACACTAATACACCATACTTGCCTCTGTTGTGATTCCAACGTGGGTGCTGTCATTGGGATGATGAACTGCAAAATTACACTGTGTATGCGAACTGCAACAGCAAGTACAACACAGGCATGTGAGTAATGGCAACGTGACACATATGAGGGAGACACACCACCAGGGCTACACAACACATACACACCTAGGCCATCTGACTCATTGCCTACACTGATGTTGCCAGGAAAGACGGTGCAATGCACAGACACCACACCTATTCCCAGTTGTAGTCAAGTAGCCCACAGGTGCTGTAAGCAAATGGCAGTCAAATGTGTGACCACAGACAACGCACATCACAAAGTGAAGCACAGGTTTATTACACAGTTGCAACATGTCGTAACCACTACAGATGCAAGGTAATCCCACCTGGCAGCGGGCACACAGTCAACAACTGTAGAAGGAAGGAAGTCCATGGGTGTGGCGCACATAACCTGTAGGGACACAACAGCTACCACCCTGGAAGTACAATGACGTCGTCGGTGGACACAGTTGACCAAACGAATCTGAAAGTATCCTGTGAAGGACAGAAATGACACACAGTCAAAAGCAATGGAGAACAGGACAGAACAGCATAACTCATGCACAATACATGTTACAAGATACCCACCCAGAACCAAGTTAGCATGTCAACACTGTTGGGGAGTACAGACCACCTGTAAGCACACATCGCTACACACATCCAGTCAAGTAGCCCATGGACACACTCCAATAGCACCAGAGCACCACCTACACATATCATGCCAACTCACATCATTGACATGACACCTCAGGATACTCACATTCAGCTAAAGAAGTTGGTGATGAGCTGTGTGCGGATATCACCATCATCATCACTGGCATCGTGGTCCAGGCCAGGATCCTCCACAGGTGGCGGATGTTGGTCATTGTCATCCTGGATGAGAGGCAACTCCTTCCGCACTGCCAGGTTGTGGAGCATGCAGCAGACGATGATAATCTTGCACACCTTCGCTGGGGCATATGGGAGGGACCCTCCTGTCTTGTCGAGGCAGCGGAAGCGGCTCTTCAGGAGACCAAATGTCCGCTCAATCACTCTCCTGGTCCGACCATGTGCCTCATTGTAGCGCATCTGGGCTGGTGTCACAGGATTCCTGAGGGGTGTCAGCAACCACGGCATGTTGGGGTATCCCGAGTCACCTACGGACAGACAAGTGCACATTAGCTGACTTGGAAAAGTGGGCGGAATACTACAGATCAGATCACACACAATGGCACAAAGTCAGTACACACCGACAAGCCAGGCACGCTGGTTCTGCATCTGTGCCATCATCCTGGGGATGCGACTACTCCTCATCACAAAGGCATCGTGTGCTGAACCAGGGAAACAGGCACACACGTGTGAGATGGTCATATCTGCAAGACACACCGCCAGTGCATTGACCGAGTGGTAGTGCTTGCGGTTACGGTAGGCCTGCTCCTGGGCCTGTGGTGGTACCAAAGCCACATGTGTCCCATCAATGGAGCCAATGACATGCAGCATCCTCCCCAGGGCATAGAAGTCACTCTTCACGTCAGTGAGTCGTTGCAGTCTAGGGAAATAGATGTACCGGTTCAGGTATAGCAACATTGCCTCCAAAACATCGCGGAGCACACAGCTGAACATGGTCTGTGACATCCCACCAGCAGTCGCCACAGTATGTTGGAAGGTACCGGTGGCAAAGAAGTGTAGGGCTGCCATCACCTTCACCTTGGGGGTCAGCGCTGTAGGATACGGCCGGCCAGGCTGCAAATGTGGGGCCAACTGCACTGCCAAATCCTCAATCAGCTGCCTGGTGAAGCGGTACCGTCGGATGCTGTCCCGTTCCACCATCGTTGCCAGGTCTGGGAATGGTCTATGGACAGCAGGAGCCCTGCAGTGCAGAGGAGAAGAAAGCAAGATTGTCAGTCACCCCACATATGCGGCATTGAACACACTCAATATCACATCATACATCATTATGAGGCACAACTACATGAAGTGTGCAGTTCCGTAAGGACATGTATGGTACATACATGGCCAACATCTGTCATCACGGTTCAACAAGTGGCATCAATAAGTCCCAAGTTGGCCCATTGGATATCATGAGGCCGTGTCACAGTTCCCATCTCCTGCTGCCATGTCACAATCACCCCCACAGTGACATGTGAGGACAGATGTGCCCCAGGCATCACAGCTCAACGACAGGTACATTCCCAGGGACCCTGTATTGCCACATAGACACTGGCATTACATGGAGTATCATGTATACACCACAGCAAAACAACCATGACCCCCACAGGTAGTGGTTCCACTTGCCTCTGCAGGACAGACATGGACGTCTGTGACACACACACACACAACATCAAAGTCCATGCACACACAACGTGGATGTGGAGACTGTCTCCCATTGTGCACATGAAATCAGAGACATTGTAAACACTACATGCACACAGACTGTGGAGGACCATCACTATTGTGCCACTGGGTCACCCTGGCTCAAACATACCGTCCACATGGGACTCACGGGGTATGTGACATGACATACACATACACCACCGTGAAATGTGACCATGGCACATGCTCAGATATGAACAGTTGCACATCACAGTGGTCATGTACACGTAACACCCAGGATCCTGTCCCCATGAACACGTGCACAGCCTGGGGGTGGCTGCCCCCAGGTGACACCCACAGGACAACATGTACACCAACATACACACAATAGGAAATGCAGCCTTACATGCCTTATGATACAGTTTGGACAGGCTGTGGTGTTGTAGGTGTGCCCCTCACTCCCTGGGAGCTATTTGTGGCTGGCATATGTTCATCTGAGACAGGCATGGTGACATATGCCAGTCACTTGTACAGGGATGCGTTGAACAGCAATGGACCGATCGGTGTGCCCGGCCGGCCCATTGCATTCAATGTGTCGGGTACGCGTTGTACCCCTGTATGCGTTGAACAGCAATGGACCGATCGGTGCACCCGGCCGGCCCATTGCATTCAATGTGTGTGGTACGCGTTGTACCCCTGTACGCGTTGTACCGCAATGGACCGATCGGTGCACCCGGCCGGCCCATTGCATTCAATGTGTGCGGGTACGCGTTGTACCCCTATGCGCGTTGAACAGCAATGGACCGATCGGTGTGCCCGGCCGGCCCATTGCATTCAATGTGTGCGGGTACGCGTTGTACCCCTGTACGCGTTGAGCAGCAATGGACCGATCGGTGCACCCGGCCGGCCCATTGCATTCAATGTGTGCGGGTACGCGTTGTACCCCTGTACGCGTTGAACAGCAATGGACCGATCGGTGCACCCGGCCGGCCCATTGCATTCAATGTGTGCGGGTACGCGTTGTACCCCTGTGCGCGTTGTACCGCAATGGACCGATCGGTGCACCTGGCCGGCCCATTACATTCAATGTGTGCGGGTACGCGTTGTACCCCTGTACGCGTTGTACTGCAATGGACCGATCGGTGCACCCGGCCGGCCCATTGCATTCAATGTGTGCGGGTACGCGTTGTACCCCTGTACGCGTTGAACAGCAATGGACCGATCGGTGTGCCCGGCCGGCCCATTGCATTCAATGTGTGCGGGTACGCGTTGTACCCCTGTACGCGTTGAACAGCAATGGACCGATCGGTGCGCACCCATTGTCAATGGCCTAGCCTGGCAGCGGACGTGTTTTCGAAATTCGAACGAGTCGGTTGCTGGAAATTCAGTTGGTCACCCACAACAATGTTGCAAAATCATGTATGTCATGAAGTTGAAGATTTGAAGGATGCTGTGGGCGTGTATTGGTGCTGCTATTCCATGGATTGGCCAGATTCAGAAGATGCAAACGACTTCGACCTATCACTTTGGACACATGGGACAGTATCTGCCTCTGCAGCACATATATATTGCTGGCTGTTCCCCTGAGAGCTCACTTGCCTGCACTACATGCTCCAGGACGACATCTGCCACTGCACTGCTGCTGTCTCTGCCCCCTCTGGACCCTGCAATGGCACGTACTGTGGAGAGAGCCCCAGCCTTCAGCCTTGAGGAGAACCAGGCCCTGCTGGACAGCCTACTTCCACAGTACAGCAAGCTGTATGGGACACCAGGGGAGCAGGTGAGTGTTCTGTGCACTGCCTTTCTGAATGTGCATTTTGTCTGACTAGCAAGGCTGAAAGTCTGCACGCCACTGGCTAGCAGGCTCACTGAGTAGTTGTCACCCCCATAGTGTGTAGTGACATGCACTGGACAGGTATGGTGCAGTGACAGTGC
>CAWUFW010024050.1:0-66160 GCA_963921515.1 Calotriton arnoldi | reverse complement strand
CTTTGTACGAGTGCAATGTCCAACTAACTATAACTGTCCCTAAAACCTATGGTTTTTTCAGTGAATATATATATATATATTCCCCTAACAAATCCAATGTGTGTGCTCTCAGGAAAACCAAATCCACGACTCAAAGTGCTATCTGAAAAGCGTTTAATTACATGACGCGTTTCGAATGATGCCGCATTCTTGGTCACATGTAAGGTGCACACAAATCGAAAGACTTAAATACAGTCACGTGGTAATTAAATTCAAAACAAATGAAAAGGTCAAAAAGCAGGGTGGCCATGTTGGACAAGTACACAATCAATGAAAGGTATACGTACTTTAAACAAATTAACATACTGTCATGTAAGGAATCAAATCAATTTGAGTAAATATCACAGTATAATCAAAAATAGATAAGTAATTCACAAAGTGCGTGAAAAAAATAACAGAAAAAGGACAGTTCAATATGTCAGGACATCGCAAGGAGAAGGAGAGAATCTGTCACGTGGATCTGGATGTTGAGGTAAGCGGGTGCATGTTTTGTCCGTCCTTTGTGTGGGGAGGGATTTCCCGACACCGGAGGGTGTTTGTTGTTTTCCCCTCCCGAGGCAGCGGCTGACAGTGCCCGTTTGTATTGCCTCGCCTCCTCCACGCACGGCGTAGCGGTCATGCTCGCCGATTATCAGATCTCCGTATAGCTTATCGGCTATACACTACGTTTCTCCTTTTACTACTCTTTATAAATATGTACCTGCACTGCCCGTTTCGTTAACGAGGCACTACACTGGCAAGAAGAACCTGCATCACGGCAGGGGGTTACCAGACCATGACTCTAACAATACATGCGAGCGTTTGTGCACTATGGAGGAAGAAAGCGACAGGAGAGCGGCTGCTCTTGCCATGTTCACTAGAAAACCAGGGGCAACACATAACATGGACGATCATACTAAATCTGTCCAACCTACGGCGGATAAACTTAAGAGATTGGAGAAACTGAAACGTTCTGAAATATCTAAATGGTGGGAAGCAACCTCGCTCCAACATTATGTAGATCAATCAATGGCCCCAAGAGGACTGAGAATATTCACTGCTCCATCATACGAGTCTCCTAATCCGAAAATGTTAGAGGAATGGTCCCAGAATTCTGCTCAGAGTTCGAAAAGAATGTTAGAAATACTCATTAAGTATGCGTGGATAGATCGGGACTTATTACTAGTACAGATCAAAGAATTACTTGAAGATCTCAGCAGCAACATGGAACAAACAGCGCTGAATAAAGTACTTGAAGAAATGAAGGATCGGATGAAAAAGTACGAAGACGATATAAAGGCACGCAAACAAAGAAAGCTTAATAGGATTATGCTGACTACAAGAGTGGCAGAATTCTGACATTCAGCAGAAAATATGACCATCTATACGCTGATAACAGATACTTGAAAGCAAGGCAGATTGAACCTACAGAAAGTTCCATCTCGGAGACGTCAGCTGCAAGTGGGAGTGACTCTGATCCAACGACCAACATGGCATCCAGCAGTGAGGTGATGTCAAGACCAATCAATTTTTTAGACAAATACAGACACATGCGCAGGGGCCGTATAACGACAGGGGACACACCGAAACCGAAATCAAGAGGACGAGGTCGGGGCAGAGGCAGAGGAAGAGAAGGAACAGACGAAGACGTATCAGACAACGGTGGCAGAAAAGACAAGGAACGTGGCGCCATGGGAAACAACAGGACACGCGCCGGAAAAGCCAAATAATGGATATGAACATGGTGAACAAAACTATCATTAATTTGTCTAAAAGAACACTCAGTGACATTGAGAAACGTACTCTATGCCTAGGACTGTCCTTTTGCCCTTCCTCTTCCTTTGACTATACTAACACCAGAATAGACATTTTTAGGTTTGTAAGGAAGCTCAAACTTAAGAAATGGCATAAATTAAAACGTTTGAATACTAACGCACCTATTACATCTAGACCTACTATAAGCGATATTGACCTAACCATAGGGGACATTGACACCTTGGTCACCATGGTGGAACTCGAACATAATCCTGACAACAGGTCCCTCAATGCCAATGAAATCAGTATTCTTTCCGACCTTGACATCACATATGACGCTGCAGCTAACACTAACTTCAAACCGGAGTCCACATTCCTTCCTATTCTTCCCCATGATGGGATTGATACCTTTAATGAGAATGTCACTAAAGCACTTACTGACCTGAGACACAAGAAATATAGAACCCCACAAAGATCCCAAAACCTGACTTTTGAACAAAGACATGCACTTAAGAAACTCGCGGATGATGAAGACATCATCATCCGCCCTTCGGACAAGGGTGGGAAATTGTGATCCTTGACAGGGAACAATATACCAATGAAGCGCTCCGCCAACTAAAAGACAACAATTTCTATCTCCCTGTTACCAAAGATGTATACAATAACAGCATAACCACTATATGGGATAAACTAATCGAATGGAGGGACAGGGGGATTATTACATGGGATGAGTATAGTTATTTGAAGAAAGATCACCCCATTTTGCCTGTATTGTATCTGCTTCCTAAGGTGCATAAAGACATTATCAACCCTCCAGGATGACCCATCGTGTCATCTAGAGGCAGTGTGGCTGAACACGTGTCCAAATACATTGATCATTTTCTCAGGGAACACGTCATGAATCTTCCCAGCTATGTCCGGGATACCAAAGATTTTTTAGTCAAAATACAGAACATCGCATGGGATCCTGAGTTCAGGTTCATTATATTGGATGTACATTCATTATACACCATAATTAACCATGAATAAGGTCTGTTGGCCTGCAAACATTTTCTCATGAGGAGAAATATCAGATTCTTGGAGCACAGTTACATGATCCTTGAAATGACAAGTTCTGTCTCAAGAACAACATTTTCTTATTTGATGGTGCGCTGTTCATTCAGACTACTGGAACAGCGATGGGATCTTGCTTTGCTCCTAGTCTCGCTAATCTCTTCATGGGATTGTGGGAAGAGGAGACCTTTCTTGATCCTGACCTCTCCAGTGACTTTGGGCGGGTCGTCATGTGGCTTCGTTACATTGACGATCTGTTCATTATCTGGAGGGGCTCGGAAAAAGAAGCCCAGGATTTCATTGACAAACTGAACACCAACACACGCAACATACAAATGTCGGGCAATATCAGCAACACAGAGGTGGAATATTTAGATGTTAAACTTGTTATCAAGAACAATAAGATACATACCTCTCTATTTCGTAGAATCGATCGCTGGTAACAGTATTCTTCATGCCCTCAGCAGTCACCCAGAGACGCTCAAGTGGAGCATCCCCTTTGGCGAGCTGCTGAGGGCAAGAAGAAACTGTAACACCAATGAAGCCTTTACCATTGAACGCAACAACATGTTGGAAAGATTCAGAGAAAGGGGTTACCCCAATTGGGTATTGAAGAGAGCCACAGAGAAAGTAGAGAGGATCAACAGAGAAGACACTCTGATCGACAAGATTTCACTCAGTGATGTGTCATGTGAGGACAACACCAGAATGATATTATCGTACCATTCTGATATCAGTAATGTCAAACACATCTTGGCCAAGAACTGGGAAACCCTTAAAAATGACACAATAATAGGGGTATCTATCAAAGAAAGACCTAGTATCTCATTCAGAAGGAGTAGGAACATTCGGGACATGCTCGTCCACAGTGACATTACTAGATACACCACCGCCAGTGAGCACAGTCTACAAGGTTTCTTTCCCTGTGGACATTGCAAAGCTTGCAGACATAGTTTGTTTCAGTAAAGAGTACACTTCTGGGAGCCATACGAGGGCTATCAAACAATTTCTCACTTGCAGTACAAGCTTTGTGATATACGCAATAGAATGTCCATGCAAATTATGGTACATTGGTAGCACCACCTTGATGGCCAAGAAACGCATCTTAGAACATATGCGTGCTATAACCAATAAGGATCCCAAATATCCTGTGGCCCGACATTACCAGGCTAAACATTTTTCCGATTCCTCAGCTCTAAGCTATTTCATCATAGAGCAAATCAACAGTGACCCTAGGGGAGGGGACAGAACACTCAGATTGAGACAGAAAGAATCCAAGTACATTGTTGAGCTCCAAACTAAGATTCCTAGGGGGCTCAACCAGGATGAAGAGTTAGCTGTACACCTCAAAACAGAATAGGCCACACTCAGGATTTTTAAATTTTTTACTTTTCACTCTACTGTTTTATTGATGACTCCTGCATTTAATTATTCTATTTAATCGTACCTGTACCATGCTTGAGTGTTTTCAGACATCCATGTGACCATGCTTCTGGGCACTGTTCGCTTTCTTTCCTCTCTTTCTCCAACACTGTGCATTTGAAACTTTATCTGTAGTTGATCCCCGGCTGGGGAGGTCACTGTTTTTAACTTTTATGTTTTTTGTTTCCTTTGCAGGAGGAAAGGAAGGGGCCCACTTCACCCGACACCATGAGCACGGGCCGCCTAACCTTTTCTTCAGTTTCACTTTTTTGATCATCTCGCCACATGGTAATATTGTTCATATTTATTTTTGTAGCAGGACATACATGTTTGACTTTCGGGTAGCGGCTTTACATGTCAGCATTATCGTTGCCCTTGTTATCATGTTGTCAGGACCGTTGAGCCACAGTTGAGAATTGTCATTTGGTACTCATAAGGGCACTTGCCCGGTATGTTCAGTAGAGCCTGTGATATCTTGTAGGCTCCTTACCCACTCGCATGTTTGTTATGCAAACTTCATTGCTTATTTAGCGTATATAGTAGTAGTGCATTTGACTGACATGCTTATTTCATCATTTTTTCCTTTGTTTTGTGGCTGCCTGACAATGCGATTTGACTTTAGCCCACTCAGGTTTTATTTTAGAATCGGTACCGATATTACATATTGAACTGTCCTTTTTCTGTTATTTTTTTCACGCACTTTGTGAATTACGTATCTATTTTTGATTATACTGTGATATTTACTCAAATTGATTTGATTCCTTACATGACAGTATGTTAATTCGTTTAAAGTACGTATACCTTTCATTGATTGTGTACTTGTCCAACATGGCCGCCCTGCTTTTCGACCTTTTCATTTGTTTTGAACTTAATTACCACGTGACTGTATTTAAGTCTTTCGATTTGTGTGCACCTTACATGTGACCAAGAATGCGGCAGCATTCGAAACGCGTCATGTAATTAAACGTTTTTCAGATAGCACTTTGAGTCGTGGATTTGGTTTTTCCTGAGAGCACACACATTGGATTTGTTAGGGGAATATTTATGCCGGTACGCTCTGCCGGCGAGTGTGCCACTTCTCACGGGTCCCTAGTGGTTCCAGAAGGAGCTTGTGTGTTGGAGGATATATATATATATATATATATATATATATATATATTATCTACTGGCGGTCGCCAGTAGATAGTTATAGTTAGGAACTATTTTCAATCGGAAATCCGCAACATTCTATTTGAAATAACGTTGGCGCCGGTTGACGAATCTTCGTGAAATTTTCCAACTTGTTGGGGCGCTCCGGTCCGCTCCTATCCTGAAAGTCTCGGGGTAATTCGGCAAGTGGGGGCCGAGACTTAAAAGCGGGGGCCTTTTGCTTAAATGGTGTAAATCCGTTCAGTAGTTCCTGAGAAATTTGAAAAAGAAAACACATATATATCTGGGCGGAGCCTAACCACACATGTCATCGTGAGATCTGATTGGCTGTCAGCACTTCATCCTGGAATTGCTGGCAGCCATCTTGGGACCAATATAAATGATACCTATTGAAATGCATTGTAGTGAATCGAAGATTTTGAGGGTTACCAAAAGGAGAACTATAAAGGGTGATAACAGACTTTAGTTACATTAGAATTCATTTGTTGATGGTACCATACTAATTTCAGGAATTGTGGTGTGTTCTAAGGTGATTTTACCCTGTGAAAAACCTTCTGCTGGGATATCATGAATCATGTTTGAGAGAAAACTATTTTCACATGCTTGTCCCATACAGTTTTGGAAGGTGCTCCAGAAGCTAAAATGAGAGCATATTTTCTGTTAATTCACATTATCTTTCTCAGTCATGTGAGAATGAAGTCTGATATTCTCAGTAAAACATGTACATCCAACAAGGGCAGAGACTGTCAGTTGATTCCTTTGTGTTCTACTGCAGCTTCCCAGAGTGTTCTAAAGAACAACTAGAGTGCTAACAGCCTTACTTATGACAAAAGTATGGCACACCTGAAGCCATCTTGATGGAATAAACTGGTAACACTTAAAACATTTAATTTAAAAAGGAACAAAATGATGGGGTTCATTTTGTCATAGAATTATGGTTAGTGCTGTAGAAAGAAAAATTAGGACATGTTTCAAGTGTGATCTCAAATATCTTCCTGTTATATTTCAACAGGAGCAGCCTTTCAGTTGATGCCTTTGTGTTCTACTGCAGCTTCCCAGAGTGTTCTAAAGAACAACTAGAGCGCTAACAGTCTTACTTATGACAAAATTATGGCACACCTGAAGCCATCTTGATTGGAATAAAATGGTAACACTTAAAACATTTAATTTAAAAAGGAACAAAATGAGGGGTTCTATTTTGCCATAGAAATTATGATTAGTGGTGTAGAAAGAAAAATTAGGACATGTTTTAAGTGAGATCTCAAATATCTTCCTGTTATATTTCAACAGGAGCAGCCTGTCAGTTGATGCCTTTGTGTTCTACTGCAGCTTCCCAGAGTGTTCTAAAGAACAACTAGAGCGCTAACAGTCTTACTTATGACAAAATTATGGCACACCTGAAGCCATCTTGATTGGAATAAACTGGTAACTCTTAAAACATTTAATTTAAAAGGAACAAAATGAGGGGTTCATTTTGTCATAGAAATTATGGTTAGTGCTGTAGAAAGAAAATTAGGACATGTTTTAAGTGAGATCTCAAATATCTTCCTGTTATATTTCAACAGGAGCAGCCTGTCAGTTGATGCCTTTGTGTTCTACTGCAGCTTCCCAGAGTGTTCTAAAGAACAACTAGAGCGCTAACAGTCTTACTTATGACAAAAGTATGGCACACCTGAAGCCATCTTGATTGGAATAAACTGGTAACACTTAAAACATTTAATTTAAAAAGGAACAAAATGAGGGGGTTCATTTTGCCATAGAAATTATGGTTAGTGCTGTAGAAAGAAAAATTAGTGCTAAAACACTACACCCAGCGCGACACCCTACACTACCCAAACATAACTGCACTACCCTAAACCCTAAAACACTACCACCAGCATGACTCCCTACACTACCCAAACACCACTGCACTACACTAAACCCTAAATATACCCCCAGCATGACCACCCACACTACACAAACACCACTGCACTACCCTATACCCTAAAACACGACCCCCTACACTACACAAACACGACTGCACTACCCTTAAACCCTAAAACACTACCCACAGCATGACCCCTTCACTACACAAACACCACTGCACTGCCCTAAACCCTAAAACATTACCCCAGCACTACCCCCTACACTACCCAAACACCACTGCACTAACATAAACCCTAAAACACTACCCCCAGCACAACCCCTACACTACACAAACACCACTGCACTACCCTAAACCCTAAAACACTACCCCCAGCACGAGCTCCTACACTACCCAAACACCACTGCACTACCCTAAACCCTAAATCTACCCTCAGCACGACCCCTACAGTACCCAAACACCACTGCACTACCCTAAACCATAAAACGCTACCCCCAGCATGACCCCCTACACTACACAAACACCACTGCACTACCCTAAACCCTAAAACACTACCACCAGCATGACCCCCTACCCTACTCAAACACCACTGCACTACCCTAAACCCTAAAACACTACCCCAGCACGACCCCCTACACTACCCATACACCACTGCACTACCCTAAACCCTAAAACACTACCACCAGCATGACCCCCTACACTACTGCACTACCCTAAACCCTAAAACACTACCCCCAGCACGACCCCCTACACCACCCAAAGCCACTGCACCCTAGACCTAACCCAAACCCTAGAAAGAAACACCCACCCCATGCCCAATCCCCCTTACCTCTCACTCCTCATGGTTCCTCTCGCCTCGTGGTTCCTGCTTCACGTCATCTCTGAGGGGCGGGGCACGTCGCTGTGAGGAAACAGAACAGCCTCTGTTTCCTTACAACGACATGGATCGTCTACATGTTTTTAGAACGCATGGTCATTTACCATACATACCTTTACAACTAATGTCATGAGTGATGTAATATGTGACGTCATCAGCAGTGCATTGCGGGCGCGCGAGTTATAAAGTTAGCTGAACTAACTATAATGGGGAATTTCTATGGTTTTGTACGAGTGAAATGTTCAACTAACTATAACGCCCTGAAACCTATGAGTTTTTTCAGTGAATATATATATATATTCACTGAAAAAACCATAGGTTTCAGACACGTTATAGTTAGAAATTAGCATTTAAAAACCTTTGAAATTCACTGAAAAACCATAGGTTTTAGGGACAGTTATAGTTAGTTGGACATTTCACTCGTACAAAACCATAGAAATTCCCCCGTTATAGTTAGTTCAGCTAACTATAACTCGCGCCCCGCAATGCACTGCTGATGACGTCACATATTACATCAATCATGACATGGTCAGTGACATCACTGATGACATCACTGATGACATCTCAAATGACATCACTGATGACATCACTGATGACATCATCCAGTGACTGTGTGTTTCTGTAAAGTTTAAATATGTTTAATATATATAGGGAAAGGCGTATTGAAGAATGAGTGGGTGTATAAGTGTCTGAATGGATGATTTAGTACGTGAGTGACTGACTCTACAAGTGAGTGATTAAATGTATCTTACTGAATGCATGGGTTAGTGACTAAACTGTGTGAATGTCTCTATCCGTCTGTCTGTTGGTTTGTAAGCGGCTTGCATGGCTTTCTGAATAGCTACATGAGTGTCTACATGGGTTATTGATTGATTGTCTGAGTGTCTGTATGGGTGCCTGAGTGTTTGTGTGGGTGGTGTGTGTGTGACTCTGTGCATAGATGTGTGAGTTGGTGATTCACTGGGTGCATGGTTTCAAGAGTGCATCTGTGATGGACTGTATGGGTGGGTGAGTGTGTGTATGGGTGTGTTAGTGATTGAATGTATATCTCAGTGGTACATGTGTGAGTAACTACATATGTGAAAGGCAGTATATATGTGTGTTGGAGTATATAAATGGCTATAAGTGAGAGAGTGTGATTGTGAGAGTGGCTGTATGGATGAGTGTGTACTTGTATCAGTGATTGTATAAGAGCGTAAGAATGTGCTAGTATTTGTATCAGTAAGTGAGCTGGTGTGTGTATAACTGTATAGGTGAGTAAATGGGTGTGTGATTAAGTTTTTTGCATGACTGACTAGGTGTGTGAGTACCTCTATGGATGAGTGGCGGTGTGTGAGTGTTTATATAGGTGTATGGGTGCATATGATAGTCCTGTACTGAGTGACTAAGTATGAGTGACTGTACGGGTGAGTGAGTGGATGTGTGTGTAGACCTAAGAGTCAGTGAGTGGGTATGTAGTTTTTGGTGTTGGAGTGTCTATGGTTTTGAGAATGGCAGTCTGTAATTTAGAGTGGGTGTATCAAAAGTTATATTAGGGTGTGAGAAGATGCATGAAATTATCACATGGATGATGTCATCAGTGATGTCATTTGAGATGTCATCAGTGATGTCATGAGTGATGTCACTGACCATGTCATGAGTGATGTAATATGTGACGTCATCAGCAGTGCATTGCGGGGCGCGAGCTATAGTTAGCTGAACTAACTATAACGGGGGAATTCCTATGGTTTTGTACGAGTGAAATGTCCAACTAACTATAACTGTCCCTAAAACCTATGGTTTTTTCAGTGAATTTCAAAGGTTTTTTAAATGCTAATTTCTAACTATAACGTGTCTGAAACCTATGGTTTTTTCAGTGAATTTCAAAGGTTTTTTAAATGCTAATTTCTAACTATAACGTGCCTGAAACCTATGATTTTTAAGTGAATTTCAAAGGTTTTTTTAAATGCTATTTTCTAACTATGCCTACAGAGGTAGGACATGTGAAGAAAGAAGAAAAAACGCACAGAAAGAAGCAAAAGATGTGCAGAAAGAACCAACAGAGGAGCAGAAAGAGGCCTTGTTGCAAAAATCATCCTGTGCCCACAACTTTTTCAGACGGGTACTGGTGGTAACTGACTCTGACTAACCAGAGCCAGTGCTATGCTAAAAGACACTTAGAATACAGTGAAAACACCTACATACACTAGGGAACACTATGCGTTGGGGTACCCCTGTGATTAGCATGACCTCCTCTGCAAGTCCCTAGTACATAATAGGGCAGGGGGATTAAAACTACTTCTTAAAACGCGCTATAGGGCGCGTTTGCACAGTGGTGAAGGGAGGGGCCTGAGGTGACATGTGTGCAAACGCACCCCGTGGCGTGTTTTAAGTTGCGGGATTAAGTCCCCTTGAATTCTGAGGGTCCCTGGGGCCTAACTAGCCCCCAGGTACCTACAGTTAGGACCACAGAGCTGAGTTGCAGAGAGGCGTTCCGAGGCCACGCACCTTTTTTCACCTCTCTGCAACGCAACTCTGTTGTGCTTACTGAAGGTACCTGGTGGGCTAGTTGGCCCCCAGGGTCCCTCAGGATTCAAAGGGAATTAATTCCCCAACTTAAAACGCACCACAGGGCGTGTTTGCGCACATGTCACCTGAGGCCCCGCCCTCCCTTCACCACTGTGCAAACGCGCCCTGTGGTGCGTTTTAAGTTGGGGGATTAGGTCACCTTGAATCCTGAGGGTCCCTGGGGCCCAACTAGCCCACTAGGTACTTCCAGTAAGCACCACAGGCCTGCGTTGCAACGCCTGTAACAAATTGTGCAGTTGTGTTTAGGTAGTGAAGAGGGTCGTGCTGGGGGTAGTGTTTTAGGGTTTAGGGTAGTGCAGTGGTGTTTGTGTAGTGTAGGGGGTCATGCTGGGGGTAGATTTAGGATTTAGGGTAGTGCAGTGGTGTTTGGGTAGTGTAGGGAGTCGTGCTGGGGGAGTGTTTTAGGGTTTAGGGTAGTGCAGTGGTGTTTGGGTAGTGTAGGGGGTCGTGCTGGGGGTAGTGTTTTAGGGTTTAGGGTAGTGCAGTGGTGTTTGGGTAGTGTAGGGGGTCGTGCTGGGGGTAGTGATTTAGGGTAGTGCAGTGGTGTTTGGGTAGTGTAGGGGTACTGCTGGGGGTAGTGTTTTAGGGTTTAGGGTAGTGCAGTGGTGTTTGGGTAGTGTAGGGGTACTGCTGGGGGTAGTTTTTTAGGGTTTAGGTAGTGCAGTGGTGTTTGGGTAGTGTAGTGGTTCGTGCTGGGGGTAGTTTTTTAGGGTTTAGGGTAGTGCAGTGGTGTTTGTGTAGTGTAGGGGGTAGTGTTTTAGGGTTTAGGGTAGTGCAGTGGTGTTTGTGTAGTGTAGGAGGTCGTGTTTTAGGGTTTAGGGTAGTGCAGTGGTCTTTGGGTAGTGTAGGGAGTCGTGCGGGGGTAGTGTTTTAGGGTTTAGGGTAGTGTAGGGGGTCATGCGGGGGTAGTGTTTTAGGGATTAGGGTAGTGCATTGGTGTTTGGGTAGTGTAGGGGGTCATGCGGGGGTAGTGTTTTAGGGTTTAGGGCAGTGCAGTGGTGTTTGGGTAGTGTAGGGGGTCGTGCTGGGGGAGTGTTTTAGGGTTTAGGGCAGTGCAGTGGTGTTCGGGTAGTGTAGGGGGTCGTGCTGGGGGAGTGTTTTAGGGTTTAGGGCAGTGCAGTGGTGTTCGGGTAGTGTAGGGGGTCGTGCTGGGGGAGTGTTTTAGGGTTTAGGGCAGTGCAGTGGTGTTCGGGTAGTGTAGGGGGTCGTGCTGGGGGTAGTGTTTGAGGGTTTAGGGCAGTGCAGTGGTGTTCGGGTAGTGTAGGGGTCGTGCTGGGGGTAGTATTTTAGGGTTTAGGGTAGTGCAGTGGTGTTTGGGCAGTGTAGGGGGTCGTGCTGGGGGTGGTGTTTTAGGGTTTAGGGCAGTGCAGTGGTGTTCGGGCAGTGTAGGGGGTCGTGCTGGGGGTGGTGTTTCAGGGTTTAGGGCAGTGCAGTGGTGTTCGGGCAGTGTAGGGGGTGGTGTTTCAGGGTTTAGGGCAGTGCAGTGGTGTTCGGGCAGTGTAGGGGGTCGTGCAGGGGGTGGTGTTTCAGGGTTTAGGGCAGTGGTGTTCGGGCAGTGTAGGGGGTCATGCAGGGGGTGGTGTTTCAGGGTTTAGGGCAGTGCAGTGGTGTTCGGGCAGTGTAGGGGGTCGTGCTGGGGCTGGTGTTTCAGGGTTTAGGGCAGTGCAGTGGTGTTCGGGCAGTGTAGGGGGTCGTGCTGGGGCTGGTGTTTCATGGTTTAGGGCAGTGCAGTGGTGTTCGGGCAGTGTAGGTGGTCGTGCTGGGGCTGGTGTTTCAGGGTTTAGGGCAGTGCAGTGGTGTTCGGGCAGTGTAGGGGGTCGTGCTGGGGCTGGTGTTTCAGGGTTTAGGGCAGTGCAGTGGTGTTCGGGCAGTGTAGGGGGTCTTGCTGGGGCTGGTGTTTCAGAGTCTAGGGCAGTGCAGTGGTGTTTGGGCAGTGTAGGGGTCTTGCTGGGGCTGGTGTTTCAGGGTTTAGGGCAGTGCAGTGGTGTTCGGGCAGTGTAGGGGGTCGTGCTGGGGGTGGTGTTTCAGGGTTTAGGGCAGTGCAGTGGTGTTCGGGCAGTGTAGGGGGTCATGCTGGGGCTAGTGTTTCAGGATTTAGGGCAGAGCAATGGTGTTCAGGCAGTGTAGGGGGTTTTGCTGGAGGTGGTGTTTCAGGGTTTAGGGCAGTGCAGTGGTGTTCGGGCAGTGTAGGGGGCTGGGGGTGTTTCAGGGTTTAGGGCAGTGGATGTTCAGGCAGTGTAGGGGGTCTTGCTGGGGTTGATGTTTCAGGGTTTAGGGCAGTGCAGTGGTGTTCGGGCAGTGTAGGGGGTCGTGCTGGGGGTGGTGTTTCAGGGTTTAGGGCAGTGCAGTGGTGTTCGGGCAGTGTAGGGTGTTGTGCTGAGGGGTGGTGTTTCAGGGTTTAGGGCAGTGCAGTGGTGTTCGGGCAGTGTAGGGGGTCGTGCAGGGGGTGGTGTTTCAGGGTTTAGGGCAGTGCAATGGTGTTTGGGCAGTGTAGGGGGTCGTGCAGGGGGTGGTGTTTCAGGGTTTAGGGCAGTGCAGTGGTGTTCGGGCAGTGTAGGTGGTCGTGCTGGGGTGGTGTTTCAGGCTTTAGGCAGTGCAGTGGTGTTCGGGCAGTGTAGGGGTCTTGCTGGGGCTGGTGTTTCAGGGTTTAGGGCAGTGCAGTGGTGTTCGGGCAGTGTAGGGGGTCGTGCTGGGGTTGGTGTTTGAGGGTTTAGGGTAGTGCAGTGGTGTTCGGGCAGTGTAGGGGGTCGTGCTGGGGCTGGTGTTTCAGGGTTTAGGGCAGTGCAGTGGTTTTCGGGCAGTGTAGGCGGTCGTGCTGGGGCTGGTGTTTCAGGGTTTAGGGCAGTGCAGTGGTGTTCGGGCAGTGTACGGGGTCGTGCTGGGGCTGGTGTTTCAGGGTTTAGGGCAGTGCAGTGGTGTTCGGGCAGTGTAGGGGGTCTTGCTGGGGGTGGTGTTTCAGGGTTTAGGGTAGTGCAGTGGTGTTCGGGCAGTGTAGGGGGTCTTGCTGGGGGTGGTGTTTCAGGGTTTAGGGCAGTGCAGTGGTGTTCGGGCAGTGTAGGGGGTCTTGCTGGGGGTGGTGGTTTAGGTCAGTGGTGTTCGGGCAGTGTAGGGGGTCTTGCTGGGGGTAGTGTTTCAGGGTTTCGGGCAGTGCAGTGGTGTTCGGGCAGTGTAGGGGGTCATGCTGGGGGTAGTGTTTCAGGGTTTAGGGCAGTCCAGTAGTGTTCGGGCAGTGTAGGGGATCGTGCAGGGGGTGGTGTTTCAGGGTTTAGGGCAGTGCAGTGGTGTTCGGGCAGTGTAGGGGGTCGTGCTGGGGGTGGTGTTTCAGGGTTTAGGGCAGTGCAGTGGTGTTCGGGCAGTGTAGGGGGTCGTGCAGGGGGTGGTGTTTCTGGGTTTAGGGCAGTGCAGTGGTGTTCGGGCAGTGTAGGGGTCGTGCTGGGGCTGGTGTTTCAGGGTTTAGGGCAGTGCAGTGGTGTTCGGGCAGTGTAGGGGGTCTTGCTGGGGGTGGTGTTTCAGGGTTTAGGGCAGTGGTGTTTGGGCAGTGTAGGGGTCTTGCTGGGGGTGATGTTTCAGGGTTTAGGGCAGTGCAGTGGTGTTCGGGCAGTGTAGGGGGTCTTGCTGGGGGTAGTGTTTCAGGGTTTAGGGCAGTGCAGTGGTGTTCGGGCAGTGTAGGGGGTCGTGCTGGGGATGGTGTTTCAGGGTTTAGGGCAGTGCAGTAGTGTTCGGGCAGTGTAGGTGGTCGTGCAGGGGGTGGTGTTTCAGGGTTTAGGGCAGTGCAGTGGTGTTCGGGCAGTGTAGGGGGTCGTGCTGGGGGTGGTGTTTCAGGGTTTAGGCAGTGCAGTGGTGTTCGGGCAGTGTAGGGGGTCGTGCTGGGGGTGGTGTTTCAGGGTTTAGGGTGCAGTGGTGTTCGGGCAGTGTAGGTGGTCGTGCTGGGGGTGGTGTTTCAGGGTTTAGGGCAGTGCAGTGGTGTTCGGGCAGTGTAGGGGGCGTGCTGGGGCTGGTGTTTCAGGGTTTAGGGCAGTGCAGTGGTGTTCGGGCAGTGTAGGGGGTCATGAAGGGGGTGGTGTTTCAGGGTTTAGGGCAGTGCAGTGGTGTTCGGGCAGTGTAGGGGGTCGTGCTAGGGTTGGTGTTTCAGGGTTTAGGGCAGTGCAGTGGTGTTCGGGCAGTGTAGGGGTCGTGCAGGGGCTGGTGTTTCAGGGTTTAGGGCAGTGCAGTGGTGTTCGGGCAGTGTATGGGGTCGTGCTGGGGGTAGTGTTTTAGGGTTTAGGTAGTGCAGTGGTGCTTTGTGTAGTGTAGGGGGTCGTGCTGGGGGTAGTGTTTTAGGGTTTAGGGTAGTGCAGTGGTGTTTGTGTAGTGTAGGGGGTCATGTTTTAGGGTAGTGCAGTGGTGTTTGGGTAGTGTAGGGGGTCGTGCTGGGGGTAGTGTTTTAGGATTTAGGTTAGTGCAGTGGTGTTTGGGTAGTGTAGGGGGTCGTGCTGGGGGTAGTGTTTTAGCGTTTAAGGTAGTACAGTGGCGTTTTGGTAGTGTAGGGGGTCGTGCTGGGGGTAGTGTTTTAGGTTTAGGGTAGTGCAGTGGTGCTTGTGTAGTGTAGGGGGTCGTGCTGGGGGTAGTGTTTTAGGTTTAGGGTAGTGCAGTGGTGTTTGTGTAGTGTAGGGGGTCATGTTTTAGGGTAGTGCAGTGGTGTTTGGGTAGTGTAGGGGGTCGTGCTGGGGGTAGTGTTTTAGGATTTAGGTTAGTGCAGTGGTGTTGGGGTAGTGACTTAGGGTTTAGGGTAGTGCAGTGGTGTTTGTGTAGTGTAGGGGGTCATGCTGGGGGTAGTGTTTTAGGGTTTAGGATAGTGCAGTGGTGCTTGTGTAGTGTAGGGGGTCGTGCTGGGGGTAGTGTTTTAGGGTTTAGGGTAGTGCAGTGGTGTGTGGTGTTTTTGTAGTGTAGGGGGGTCATGTTTTAAGATGCAACGCTCCAATACCTGACCAGTCTGCACTACATAAAACTGCAAAAAAACTAAAAATAAAAAGTGTTTTGCACACTTTTGTCATTGGGCTATATGTGGGCTACATCTGGGTAATATTTGTGCTACATTTGGGCTCTTTTTTCACTGGTGGCCATCTTGGAAGACTTCTTTGTTATGAAGTTTCCTAATTTCCACATTTACTGCAGTCTCCTCAGTAGGAAATGCTTTCAGTTTTTTACTTTGATTCCATCAAGAAGGCATTCAGATGTGTCACACATTTGCCATAAATACAGAATGTTAGCACTCTAGTTGTTCATTAGATCACTGTAGTAAAGCTACTGCTCACTAAGGAGTTAACTGGAAGTCTACTGCTGGTATTGAAAGTGATTGTTTCAGTCTGCATGTCAGAATTTTCTAATGAAATAGAAGAGGATTTGAGATCTCACTTAAAACATGCACTAAATTTTCTTTTTGCAGCACTAACCATAATTTCTATGGCAAAATGAACCCCCTCATTTTGTTCCTTTTTAAATTAAATGTTTTAAGTGTTACCAGTTTATTCCAATCAAGATGGCTTCAGGTGTGCCATACTTTTGTCATAAGTAAGGCTGTTAGCACTCTAGTTGTTCTTTAGAACACTCTGGGAAGCTGCAGTAGAACACAAAGGCATCAACTGACAGGCTGCTCCTGTTGAAATATAACAGGAAGATATTTGAGATCTCACTTAAAACATGTCCTAATTTTTCTTTCTACAGCACTAACCATAATTTCTATGGCAAAATGAACCCACTCATTTTGTTCCTTTTTAAATTAAATGTTTTAAGTGTTACCAGTTTATTCCAATCAAGATGGCTTCAGGTGTGCCATACTTTTGTCATAAGTAAGACTGTTAGCGCTCTAGTTGTTCTTTAGAACACTCTGGGAAGCTGCAGTAGAACACAAAGGCATCAACTGACAGGCTGCTCCTGTTGAAATATAACAGGAAGATATTTGAGATCACACTTGAAACATGTCCTAATTTTTCTTTCTACAGCACTAACCATAATTTCTATGACAAAATGAACCCCATCATTTTGTTCCTTTTTAAATTAAATGTTTTAAGTGTTACCAGTTTATTCCAATCAAGATGGCTTCAGGTGTGCCATACTTTTGTCATAAGTAAGACTGTTAGCGCTCTAGTTGTTCTTTAGAACACTCTGGGAAGCTGCAGTAGAACACAAAGGCATCAACTGACAGGCTGCTCCTGTTGAAATATAACAGGAAGATATTTGAGATCACACTTGAAACATGTCCTAATTTTTCTTTCCAGAGCACTAACCATAATTTCTATGACAAGATGAACCCCATCATTTTGTTCCTTTTTAAATTAAATGTTTTAAGTGTTACCAGTTTATTCCAATCAAGATGGTTTCAGGTGTGCCATACTTTTGTCATAAGTAAGGCTGTTAGCACTCTAGTTGTTCTTTAGAACACTCTGGGAAGCTGCAGTAGAACACAAAGGAATCAACTGACAGTCTCTGCCCTTGTTGGATGTACATGTTTTACTGAGAATGTCAGACTTCATTCTCACATGACTGAGAAAGATAATGTGAATTTACAGAAAATATGCTCTCATTTTAGCTTCTGGAGCACCTTCCAAAACTGTATGGGACAAGCATGTGAAAATAGTTTTCTCTCAAACATGATTCATGATATCCCAGCAGAAGGTTTTTCACAGGGTAAAATCACCTTAGAACACACCACAATTCCTGAAATTAGTATGGTACCATCAACAAATGAATTCTAATGTAACTAAAGTCTGTTATCACCCTTTATAGTTCTCCTTTTGGTAACCCTCAAAATCTTCGATTCACTACAATGCATTTCAATGGGGTACTATCATTTATATTGGTCCCAAGATGGCTGCCAGCAATTCCAGGATGAAGTGCTGACAGCCAATCAGATCTCATGATGACATGTGTGGTTAGGCTCCGCCCAGATATATATGTGTTTTTACTTTTGATTTTCTCAGCAACTACTGAACGGATTTACACCATTTAACAAAAAGGGTTCTTTCTGAACCAAGAACTACCTCTTTGCCAAATTTGGTGTAATTCCGTTCAGCAGTTCGGGCTGTAGCCTTGCATAAAGTTTCCTATGGGAAATTGATTTTTGACTCTTATTTTTTTAATTTTCCGCAACTACTGAACGGATTTACACCATTTAACAAAAAGGGTTCTTTCTGAACCAAGAACTACCTCTTTGCCAAATTTTGTGTAATTCCGTTCAGCAGTTCGGGCTGGGAAAATGAATGGGGAAAACACGTTTTGGGACCCCCCTTTTTTCTCGGCCTCTGCTTGACGAATCACCCCGAAACTTTCAGGGTAGGAGCGGACCGGAGCGGGCCATAAGGTTTGAAAGTTTCGCGAAGATTCGTCAACCGACGCAAGAGTTATTTCAAATAGAATGTTGCGGATTTCCTATGGAAAATAGGTCCTAACTATAACTATCTACTGGCGACCGCCAGTAGATAATATATATTTGTGTATATATATATATAATTGTTATTTTTTAAAGTTTACAAAAAAATTGTAAATTGTAATATAAATTATATTTATTATTTTAATGATAGTTTTAAGGTATATATGTTTAAATAAACACACATATATATATTATCTACTGGCGGTCGCCAGTAGATAGTTATAGTTACAACCTATTATCCATAGGAAATCCGCGACATTCTATTTGAAATAACTCTCTTGCCGGTTGACGTATCTTCGCAAAATTTTCAAACTTTGTGGCCCGCTCCGGTCCGCTCCTACCCTGAAAGTCTCGGGGATTCGCAAGCCGGGGCCGAGATAAAAGGGGGGTCCCAAAACGCGTTTCCCATGCAATTTTCCATAGGAAACTTTAGACACGGCTACAGCCTCGAACTGTTGAACGGAATTACACCAAATTTGGCAAAGAGGTAGTTCTTGGTTCAGAAAGAACCCTTTTTGTTAAATGGTGTAAATCCGTTCAGTAGTTGCTGAGAAAATCAAAAGAAAAAAGATAGGTATATCTAGGGCCGCGGATCCTCCCGAGCACGAGCTTTATGTTAATTGGCTGTCAACACTCCAAATCAGGAAGTGTTGGCAGTTATTTTGTCCCTCGGTAGAACCGAGGACAGAAACAAGTGCGCAAAGCGCACAAAGGGGGCAGGGTAGAAACACCCTGACCCCCTAGGTCTGCCTCAGGGGGTCCCACAAGGACCCCCTGGGCAAAATTTTTTAATTTTTTTAAAAATCGGCAGGATGCGCTCAGGGAGCGCGAACCCTGCCGAAAAATCGAGCGCGGTCTCCCGCGCTCGATAGTTAATTGCCCCCGGGTGGGCCAAGTCCCGGGGCATGCTGGGGGTTAATTTTATGTGTGGGGGCCTCTAAGGCCCCCAAGCCCCGGGAGCACCACCCCCCGGGGCTTTATGGATAATGGTGCGGGAGGGCTCTGAGCTCTCCCGCAGCCCCGGGGACCACCACCTCCCCGGGCTTCTTTTTTATATTTGAAAATCCTGTGTGGGGGGCTCCAGCCCCCACACGCCCCGGGACCACCACCTCCCCGGGGCACTAAGAAAATGAAAATGGGGGTCCGTTTTGACTCCCAAGCCCCGGGGACCACCACCTCCCCGGGGCTTCTCGATGTAGGGAGGGGGCCGCGCGGCCCCCTCCTGGAGCCCTTGATGGCCCTGGGGACCGCCACCCCCAGGGCCGGCCTCCTGCAGTGTCCCGGGTGCCTACCCCCGGGACACTGCTGTTTGCAATGACAGGACGGAGCCCCGCGGCCCCCGTCCTGTCATTGCAGATCTTGCTTTGGATATTGGAAGAGAGAGCAGGAAACCTGCTCTCTCTTCCAATATCCAGCCGATTAGCTTTTCCACATGGGGAGCAGCATGTTAGCTGCTCCCCATGTGTGAGGCAATGCCGGCTCCCGTAGGACACGGGAGCCGGCGGACTGTGGGGGATTGGGGACCCCCCACAGTCCCCAACGAGAGGCCAGGCCCCGGGGATGGGGTCCCCGGGGCCATAGTGCCACGGAGGGGGCCACGCAGCCCCCTCCCCAAAGTAACAAAAAGTTAAAAAAAAGTAAGGCCGGCCCGGGGATGGGGTCCCCGGGGCCTTAATGGCCTGAGGAGGGGCCACGCAGCCCCCTCCAAATAAGAACAAAGAGGCCATGCCCCGGGATGGGGTCCCGCCAATACAGGCCCAGGGAAGGGGGCCACGCGGCACCCCTTCCCCGTTTTTTTTTTTAATTTTAATTTTAAGATAGGGTAAGGCCCTGGGGATGGGGTCCCCAGGGCCTAAAAATAGAAAGGAAGGGGGCCACACGGCCCCCTTCAGGGAAAAAAAAAAAACGATCGGGCCCGCAGGCCCCGCCCCCTTCCTTCACCACTCTGCAAACGCGCCCTGGCGCGTTTGCAGAGGGGGAACGACTCCCTTGAATACTGGGGGTCTCTGGGGCTAACTAGCCCACCAGGAACCTCCAGTATGCACCAGGGGGCTGCCTTGCAGAGAGGTGTACAGAGGCCACGCCCCTTTTACACCTCTCTGCAACGCAGCTCTGTGGCGCTTTGGAGGAACATGGTGGGCTAGTTGGACTCCAGGGACCCTCAGGATTCAAGGGGAGTTAATCCCCGACTTAAAACGCGCCACGGGGCGCGTTTGCACAGTGTGAAGGGAGGGGTGGGGCTTCAGGTGACATGTGTGCAAACAGGCCCCGTGGCGCGTTTTAAGATGGGGAATTAAATCCTCTTCAATCCTGAGGGTCTTGGGGCCAACTAGCCCAACAGGTACGTCCAGAAAGCGCCACAGAGCTGCGTTGCAGAGAGGTGTAAAAGGGGTGTGGCCTCTGTACATGTCTCTGCAACGCAGCCTCCTGGCGCATACTGGAGGTTCCTGGTGGGCTAGCTGGCCCGTAGGGACCCTCATGATTCAAGGGGACTTAATCCCCCAACTTAAAACGCGCCACGGGGCGCGTTTGCACAGATGTCACCTCAGGCCCCGCCCCTCCCTTCACCATTGTGCAAATATTCCTCTAAAATCAGCCGAAATACGAATTCCGATTTACTCACCTGTTATCAGGAGAGACCTCAGTGCTGCATCTTTCAGCCCAGTACTGATCCTCAAAAGTAATTTTAACCGTACTTTACCGGTAACTTGAATTTCCTTCATAGGCTAACATTGACTGGTTTCACTTGGAAATTCTTCTAAGTGTGGAGTTTTGGAACTTTAAAATATTCCTCTAAAATCAGCCGAAATACGAATTCCGATTTACTCACCTGTTATCAGGAGAGACCTCAGTGCTGCATCTTTCAGCCCAGTACTGGTCCTGAAAAGTAATTTTAACCGTACTTACCAGTAACTTGAATTTCCTTCCATAGGCTAACATTGACTGGTTTCACTTGGAAATTCTTCTAAGTGTGGAGTTTTGGAACTTTAAAATATTCCTCTAAAATCAGCCGAAATACGAATTCCGATTTACTCACCTGTTATCAGGAGAGACCTCAGTGCTGCATCTTTCAGCCCAGTACTGATCCTCAAAAGTAATTTTAACCGCACTTACCAGTAACTTGAATTTCCTTCCATAGGATATCATTGCCTGCTTTTTGCTGAAAAAGTTTCTAAGTGTTGATTTTTGAAACATACAAATATTCCTCTAAAATCAGCCGAAATCCGAATTCTGATTTACTCACCTGTTATCAGGAGAGACCTCAGTGCTGCATCTTTCAGCCCAGTACTGGTCCTGAAAAGTAATTTTAACCGTATTTACCGGTAACTTGAATTTCCTTCATAGGCTAACATTGACTGGTTTCACTTGGAAATTCTTCTAAGTGTGGAGTTTTGGAACTTTAAAATATTCCTCTAAAATCAGCCGAAATACGAATTCCGATTTACTCACCTGTTATCAGGAGAGACCTCAGTGCTGCATCTTTCAGCCCAGTACTGATCCTCAAAAGTAATTTTAACCGTACTTACCGGTAACTTGAATTTCCTTCATAGGCTAACATTGACTGGTTTCACTTGGAAATTCTTCTAAGTGTGGAGTTTTGGAACTTTAAAATATTCCTCTAAAATCAGCCGAAATACGAATTCCGATTTACTCACCTGTTATCAGGAGAGAACCCAGTGCTGCATCTTTCAGCCCAGTACTGATCCTCAAAAGTAATTTTAACCGTACTTACCAGTAACTTGAATTTCCTTCCATAGGATATCATTGCCTGCTTTTTGCTGAAAAGTTTCCAAGTGTTGATTTTTGAAACATACAAATATTCCTCTAAAATCAGCCGAAATCCGAATTCTGATTTACTCACCTGTTATCAGGAGAGACCTCAGTGCTGCATCTTTCAGCCCAGTACTGGTCCTGAAAAGTAATTTTAACCGTACTTACCAGTAACTTGAATTTCCTTCCATAGGCTAACATTGACTGGTTTCACTTGGAAATTCTTCTAAGTGTGGAGTTTTGGAACTTTAAAATAGTCCTCTAAAATCAGCCGAAATACGAATTCCGATTTACTCACCTGTTATCAGGAGAGACCTCAGTGCTGCATCTTTCAGCCCAGTACTGATCCTCAAAAGTAATTTTAACCGTACTTACCAGTAACTTGAATTTCCTTCCATAGGAATCCATTGTCTGGTTTTCAGCAGAAAAGTTTCAAAGTGTCGATTTTCACAAACTACAAATATTCCTAAAAAATCGCCTGTATGACTTAAACGCATTCTTTCAACTGTTTACAGGAGATGCACCAGTGCTGGATCCAGGATCCAACACTGAGTAAGAAAAAGTAACGATAACAGTTTTTAACTTCTAAGTGAATTTCCTTCCATAGGATAACATTGGTGATTCTATGAGAAAAGTTTCTAAGTGTGAACTTTTAAAGTACAATAATATTCCTTAAAAATCACGACTGTAACCAAAACGCTTTTACTCAACTGTTTACAGGAGATGTCCCAGGACTGAATCTAGGATCCAGTAATGTGGTTAGAAAAGTAATCCATAAAGTAACTAATTGCATTTAACTAGAAATTCACATTGAGCTGAATGTTGCATTGTGTTTGAAAATGTGTTGCCCATTGCAACAACTGTAACTACTGTACTTAAAAGTCTATTGCCTATGTGCAAAGTAATTAAACTAAAGTAATTCATTCTGAGAAAGTATTTTTTGTAATGTAATGTATAATGTAATTACAATGTAATTTAAAAATAAAATATGTAAAAAAAAATTGTTTCTAAAAAATTTGGAAATCAGTATGAAAAAAATTTATATAACAATTAATACATTTAAAAATTGTCATTTACAAAACCTTTGAAATTCACTGAAAAACTGTAGGTTTCAGACATGTTATAGTTACAAATTAGCATTTAAAAACCTTTGAAATTCACTGAAAAACCATAGGTTTCAGGGACGTTATAGTTACAAATTAGCATTTAAAAACCTTTGAAATTCACTGAAAAACCATAGGTTTTAGGGACAGTTATAGTTAGTTGGACATTGCACTCGTACAAAACCCGTGAAATTCCTCCGTTATAGTTAGTCCAGCTAACTATAACTCGCGCCCCGCAATGCACTGCTGATGACGTCACATATTACATCACTCATGACATGGTCAGTGACATCACTGATGACATCACTGATGACATCTCAAATGACATCACTGATGACATCATCCACGTGATAATCTGATGCACCTCCTCACACTCTAATATAACCTTTGATACACCCACTCTAAATTACAGACTGCCATTCGCAAAACCATAGACACTCCAACACCAATAACTACATACCCACTCACTGATTCTTAGGTCTACGCACACATCCACTCACTCACCCGTACAGTCACTCATACTTACGGTCACTCAGTACAGGACTATCATATGCACTCATACTCCTATATAGACACTGAAACACCGCCACTCATCCATAGAGGTACTCACACACCTAGTCAGTCATGCAAATAATTAAACACACTACCATTTACTCACCTATACAGTTATACACACACCAGCTCACTTACTCATACAAATAGTAGCACATTCTTACGCTCTTATACAATCACTGATACAAGCACACACTCATCCATACAGCCACTATCACAATCACTCACTCTCGCTTATAGCTATTTATATACTCCAACACACATATATACTGCCTTTCACATATGTAGTTACTCACACATGTACCACTGGGACATACATTCACTCACTAACACACTCTTACACACACTTACCCACCCATACAGTCTATCACAGTTGCACTCTTGAAACCATCCACCCAGTGAATCACCCACTCACACATCTATGCACAGAGTTGCACACACCCCTCCCACACAAACACTCAGGCACCCATACAGATACTCAGACAAGCATTCAATAACTCATATAGACACTCATGTAGCTATTCACAAACACATGCAGCCACTTACACAGCAACAGACAGACGGATACAGACATTCACCCAGTTTAGTCACTAACCCATGCATTCAGTAAGATACGTTAAATCACTCACTTATAGAGTCAGTCACGCACCTACTAAATCATCCATACAGACACTTACACACCCACTCATTCTTCAATACGTCTTTTCCTATATATATTAAAAATATTTAAACTTTACAGAAACACACAGTCACTGGATGATGTCATCAGTGATGTCATCAGTGATGTCATTTGAGATGTCATCAGTGATGTCATCAGTGATGTCACTGACCATGTCATGAGTGATGTAATATGTGATGTCATCAGCAGTGCATTATGGGCGCGAGTTATAGTTAGCTGGACTAACTATAACGGGGGAATTTCACGGGTTTTGTACGAGTGCAATGTCCAACTAACTATAACTGTCCCTAAAACCTATGGTTTTTTCAGTGAATTTCAAAGGTTTTTTAAATGCTAATTTGTAACTATAACGTCCCTGAAACCTATGGTTTTTTCAGTGAATGTATATATATATACTTTTTTAAAATAAGTATAACATTTATATATAATTTTTAATTATTTTAATAAATTTAATTTACATTATATTATTGTTGAATGTTAATATATTTATTGTTTACTATGTTTAAGTTCAATATTAGTGTATAACGATATTTTGTACTCAATATTTTTGTTATTTACATTATAAGTGTATAACAACGATGTTTTTGTACTCAATATTTTTGACACAATATTTTTGTTCCACGATATTTGTGGTTTCGATATTTTGTCAGTGAACCGGTACCTTATCACTCAGTAACCCATATTCATGTTCAGATTTGCACCATCATTCATTTATATTGATTGTATGTTCGGATTCACACTCATAAATGTTGTGAGACTGACCAGGTTTGCATCATTACTTAGGAGTTTAGATGTATTGACACATTTGCCCATCAGGTGTGCCATTTGTGCCTACTGATGAGATGTTGCTGTCAACAGGCGGGGTTGGTGATCAAATCATGCATGTCTGTAGAGTTGTGAATCCAATCCACAATCTGACTGCAGTTGTATGACATAATACCAACCACACAAATATTGTGGTACTATAATATCATTGCAAAAATATAGAGAACCAAAATATCGACTTTGCATACATATAATTAAAAATTGCTAAGTAGAAGATATTATGGTACAAATTATTGACTTAATTTTGGTACGTATATGTATTCGAATGTAAGTAACATTATTATGATTTTGCAAACATTTAATATATTTAAATATGTATAACATAACAAATAATATAAGGGTGTCCTTTCGGACTCCAAGAGAGAAGCCTTAATTGTGGTGCTCCAAAATTGGGGCGCTGGTCCAGACCAGAATGGATTTATTCCAGGACGCAGCACTTTCCTGAACTTGCGCAGGGTGTTCAGGGTAGTGGATGGGCGCAGCGTATGGAGGCACATTGTTGGGTCGCCTCCTGAGCCATTGAGAAGGCGTTTAATACGCTAGGGTGGCCATGCCATATGACGGTGCTGCTGAGACTGGTATGGGACCGAAATGTATACATTTGGTGTCGTTGTTATATGCTGAGCCAGTGACACATGTGGATAGGCCTTATCCTCCCCCTCTTATTTACTCTGACCATGGATTCGTTGGCATGCTTATTGCGCAGATGGGCCCTGCAATGGGGTATTGTAATACAGGAAACCATGCACACTGTGTCGCTGTAAGCTGATGATGCTTTAATTTATCTAAGTCTGACCCTGCAATGATGCCGCTGGTGCTATCTATGATTGATGAGTTTAGGCAGCTGTCTGGACTCCAGATAAACTGTAACAAATGATGTCTATGCACAGTTACCCCAGTGTCTCACACTCAAAGAGAGGCCCTCCCTAGGGTGGGACTCCATGGACACTGGACTCTATTAAAACGTGGGGGTCCACATTTATCACATCAAGACCAATCTAATAGACAGCAATGTGAGCCAGGTGCTGAACTCAATTTGTTGCTCACTACCATTTTCGATTTGTCTACTATTGTCCCCAGATGGGAAGGGTGGCTATATCCAAGATGTTAATACTTCCTCGACTCGTTTATAACTTCACAGCCATCCCAATGATGCTGAAGAGGTCTTTCTTTAGAGAGTACTCTCCGCAATAGTGTGGAGTGATGGTAGACACTGTGCCACACTTGACAAGTTGTATGCCCCGTTGTTGAGGGGTGGTCTGAGTGCCCCTAACTGCGAGCTATACTATGCGACAGCACAGCTACAATGACCAATACGATGGCTGGGCCAGTCACTGACCCTGGACATGCAGAGGTGTTGAGAGATCTAGACGGTGGCTCACTTTTCCATTGGTTACTAGGCACTGCCCCACTCGTCAACTCTGACAACATACTGTTAAGGGTGGCTGCATGGTGCTGGAGGTGATCCCTTCACGGGAACAATAGGATAACCCAGTATGCGCCGAGTTTCCCCATATGGGCAATACCTCAGTGTGCTACTATTTGCTCATTGTATCAGATAGGGGACTGGACGGAGATGGGAATTCAGGACTGGACAGATCTATCGACAGATGGTAAACTAATGTTTTTTGAGGAATTGACAGTGGTGCATGGCTCGGGACCATGGCACTTTCTGCCATATTCTGCACTATGGTAATGTGGGGGATGGACCAGAACATGCCCCCCACAGTGGCACCACTAGAAACAATATTACCTAACGGTGGAACTTGAAGGGCCATAACCTGCATTCATGAAGCATTGCAGGATCATCACAAGAGAGGGGCCTCAAGACTTAAGGAAAGTGCACTGTATAGTGACATAGCGGACAAGACGTGAGACCAAAATATAGTGCATTGCTTCAGAACTTCATAGCAGTAACCCATGATACCTGGTGTGTCAAGAAAGTGTGAGAACAAAAAGGTGTAGTAATAGTGTCTCACATACAGAATAAAGGATTACACCATAGCTGTGCTCCCCTCTACTTCTTACTCAAAGAGTATCTGGGAGCTCGTACCAGGTAAGGCCAAAGTTCTGAATTTTTGAATTGCACTTGCAGCCCTGTAGAAGCCCTAGTCTGGGGTGAAACACCTTGGCTGTACCTACATGTAACACTGTCGAAATTGAGAAAAAGAAATTAAAAAAAGAATTTCTGAACAAATACTAGACTTTAAAATTATCTTTGAATGAGACTGATATGACTGGATGGCAAATTAATTCTTCATGCTCATGTTTTGCCTCTCATCGCATATGCATAATATTTGATTCATGACCCTCAGACAGCTGGTTATCTGAGGTGGACAATATTGGTGTTGTGAAACTTTTTTGTGACTGTACTGGGTGGTGCAGTGACTGACTTTTTCTAGCTGTCATTGTATATTTACAAGATGTGAGACCAGTGTTTTCAATCCGTTAAACAGATTTCAAGGAATGCAATGGTTTGATTTGTTCAATTTAATTTTATCCATCATGCTTATCTGACCCTGGAGAGAGTAAGGAAAATGTACCTGGAGCCACGGACCTCATGCCCCCACTGGGAAGCAGACACCGCAGACTTTATGCATATGATGTCATCCTGCCTGACAATATCTCAGTTTTGGTCACAGGTGTTGTGGCTCATATCAGAGGCAACCTTGTATGTCCTCCCTCTGGACCCTTTTCAATGCTTGTTAGATGTGAGGTCTGTTAATAAGAGAACAAGATGACTCATGCAGTTCCAAAGCTTGGCCTTGAAACTAAGAAAACGTTGTATAGCCATGCATTGGAAATCTGAGGGGGTACCGCCTCTGAGGCACTGGCGCACCAACTTGCTAGTGTGGGCTAGGGCAAAACTGACTGTTTACAACACTTTACGTTCTGGGATGGGGGCACAGACTATGTGGGGCTCTGGAATCATTATTTAGACAAACTAGACACCAAAACTGATAAAGGTCCCCCATGAACAGGGTGTGATATGCTCAACACGGACCTCACAGTGAGTTCTGGGGAGCAGGGTTAACATGGGAGACCCTAGGGTGGTGAGATGTTAATGGCTGTGGAGAGAGTCAGAGATCCACTGAGTGGACAGATGGGAGATACAGTGCTAGTGGTGGTCACATCCTATAGTATGAACAGATGTGGGGATTGGAGATGCACGCAACAAGATTCAAGTTGGTTTTGAGATTGAAATACTTGGATTATGTTTTTCTCTTGTTTCTGGGATGCAATGATATTGCACTGACCTCCTCAGCAGCAACGTCTCGCTCCTGCAGGGTGAGGACTGGGGGAATGATATCCTAAGAGATTGCTTGTACCATCAAGCTCCTTTCGACTGTTTTTGACAGTGAAACCGATAGTAGGCATTCATCCGATACAGTAGGTGGATGGCAGTATATTGCTGTAGAAAAATGTTAAAAAAGATATGTGAAAAAGACACTTAAAAAATAACATAAACACTTATTTATTAACATTGGGATATGTTTATATGGTGTGGGCACATTTGCTAGTTTTCCTCCAATCTAATAAACATTGAAAAAATGGGTTTCATGCTTCATGGAGTAAGATATGCTATTCTAACTCCAATCCAACAAATATTAAGGCATGTGCAAACATAGTGATACGATTTACTATAGGGGACGGGATAAGATTTACTATTCTTACTTCAGTCTATCAAACATTGGAAGAAGTGCTTACATTGGAAGCCAAAGGGGTAGATTTAATATTCTAACATAAATTTTAATTTGAAGAAAATGCATACATTGGGAAGAGGTCATATTTACTTTTTTAACTCCGGTCCATCAAACTTAGTGAAAAGTGCATATGTTGGAGTGGTCAGATTCACAACACCCAAATAATAAAAATAAGCTTTTCAGAAATATAAAAAGACCTTTAAAAGCACTACATTTCAGTTAAATATGTCCGATTTGAAAAGATTCATACATTTTTAAAACAATTCCTAATAAATCAGAATTATAAAAAAATGTAAATACATATTTCTGAAATAAATATTATCCATCACCCTCCCCCACAAAAAATACACATACGTGAAAGAACATTTGCAAATATGTTATGAAATGGAAAACTATTTGTATAACTGAAGACATTTTGAAATCTAACATATTTTACTTTTTAATAAATTATAATGTAATATCTCAATAATAAACTACCAACTCATTCTCCCAATGTACCCCACAACCCATGATATAAATGTAATAAATAATTTTTAATGAAACATATAATTGCACAATTCAATAATGTCAAAATAAATAACAAGGTAGATAAAAGAATTTCAATCAAACATTAACATAATAGAATAATAAATTATTTAAATATATATATTAATTAAAAGATTACCCAACCAATCCTTTAGTAAACCCCACTACCCAAAATAAATACATTAATAAATAATTTTAAAATTATAAACAGGCAAAAAATAAAACAGCATATAAGCATTGCCAATCTAAGATATTACATAACAATAATTAATATACACTTTAAAAATAACACCAACTCTCGACAAATAATAACATAATTTCCTATAAGAATTATACACAAAATCTTTTAAAATGTAAAAAAAACGAAATTATAAAACAAATCTCATTTAAAGAATTGCACAATTAATCTTAGTATAAATACATACACACACACACAAACATGCACATCTGTATTTTTAAACTACCCACCCTCTAATAGGCCACACAAGCTGAAATTAATGTTTATTGCATAATTAACACATTAATTAAACATGTAAACAAATACATATCAATTAAAAAGAAATACTTAAACCATCAATCAAATAACAATAATTAATATATCATTAAAAAACACTAACCTCACAATCCCCCAATAAATCCAACTGTAAAAGATATACATAACTATATATTTATAAAAATCACAGTAAAGTTAATAATCAAATAACATAATACAATATAACAAAACAATGTTAAATGATATTAAAGTAAACAATATTTAAAACGTCAATATTATTCTAGAAAAGTAACAAATTATATACTTACCTATGATATTTTGCCTACATTATTTTTGTAATCATATTTCAGTAGTGACAATATCTTACTCAGAATATTATGGCCAGACGATATTTTGGACGCAATAGTGACGTGTCATACAATTTGCAGAAATATGCATTATGAACATTTGCATAGCTTATATAAAAAAACTGTCTTCCTTCCTAGCACTATAACGTCTTGCATTTGAACAATACAAAACCACCATAGTTAGAAAGAACTTGGCATTGTCAAATAAAACGGTGGATATTATATGCTCTAAAATAGGCAAGGACCCAGCAACTACCAGATGTGCTGCACATACATTGAACAAGATATCCGAAATCCTTATATACATGATGTTTTACGATTTGTGTTACGTGTAATCCAACTTATTAAAGGAACATACTGCAATTTACTGGCCGGTTAAGTTCAGCTGTGCAGCTCTTGCCTCTCCAAGGGTCTCACTTTAAAACCTTCTGGTAGGAAGAGTGTGGGTTTTTCACTCACGTTTACGACCAGTCTTTAGCTCCTGGTAACCGACAGGGTGGAAATTTGGAAAATACAGTTATAACTCTTGCAAAATGAGTTCTGTTTCCGAGTTATTCACTATTTCATACTTCAGCTGCAAAAACCCTGAAAATGTTACTTGTATCTGGATAGATTTGCAAAGGAAATGACTGCTCTAAGGCAATTGAGTACTTTTATGTTCTGATTCTGTGTTCAAATATTTCTATGTGAAGTGTTCCTGTAACCTTGTTCTGAAGCCTGTGGTTTATAAATATTGCAGTGTCTAAATAAATAAATAGGCTTTTCCAGGAAGATGAATTTATGATACCCAGATACATGCAAGTAGAAAACATCTGTATTATTTATATTACCTTCTAATAACTGTCATTAAATATAAGGAAACCTCCTTACAGAGTGCTCTTTTTGCAAACTAGAAGAAGAAAGGACATGAGTCCGGAATACATGTGCCAATTAGCAAAGATGACTAGTCAGTTCTTTCCCAAATGGATGAGTACCTCTTAAGAATATTAATCTGATGCTCATATGCAGTGTCTGTAAACTTGCTTGTTGCAGGCTTGTCAGTTTCTGATGTTATCTGTGACTGTCGCTATTTCACAGCGGGACAAGCACCAACGCACTCAAGGTTTTTGCCCTGTGGTGATTGCCCCATGTTATTTTTTTATTTACGGGGGGCACCCTGTTCCCCTGCTTACTCTTTCCACCTTGCCGACGTTTTTATTTACGCAGTGCAGTTCATGCAGACAAATGCCCATTGTCAGGAAAGATGAAGCACAAAGGCCACATACCGTTGTCTTCCTATGGCCCTTTCTCTAATGCCACAGGAGACTAGACATCTGTCATTCATGCATTTTTTAACAGGAACCAGAGGAGAAAGACAGCAACTGGCTAATCTAAGGGGCTTATTTAAGATCCCCTTGCGCCGCTGGAATGTCACTTTTTGTGACGCTCGGGGGGCACGGGTTACAAAATCATATCTATGAGGCCACGCAAAGCCACTATGTGTGGCTTTGAATGGCCTCATAGATATGGAGTAATGCAAGGGAGGGGAAATTGTTACGTTGCCTTACTCTGTGCTCGATAGGTGTTCTATGGGCGTTGTGGTGGCTTTTCCCAAGCAACACCCATAGATTTTGATACTGCCCCAGATTTACAAGATCATGTAAACCTGGGGAAAATGCCAAATCCTTGCACCTCCTGAAGTGAAGCTTAGCAAGGGGAAATGTCTTTATTTCTCATTGTCTTTTCCTCTGTCTATGTGTGCTGCATTCTTAAGCACACATAGAAAGAGGAAAACGCCTCTTGGAATTGTCTTGTGTCCCCTCCTGCACAAAACCAATCCTGTCGACAACACAGGCACCCTTCCAGCATGGTGCAAGGGTGCCGGCGTTGGCACTAGGCTGACTAAATGGCACCACCACAGGGGGAAATGACAGCAATGCACCGTATTGCATAATTAGGGTACATTCCTGTCTTTCACTTTGGCGTATGGCAGTGCAGCAAGGTGACTTGCTGCACTGCCCTATGCCAAATCCCGGTAAATGAGGGCCTATCTGATAGTTAAATAAATGTCTAAGGAAGAAGGAGTGATAGTTATCCAAAAAGCATTACTGTTGATACCCTTGACTTAGTAAGTGAAGCTTAGTTCACTCTCTGGTTGGATTATTCGGAAATTAACTGTTCTCAACTTCAACGGAGGTTCAAGATGCTCTGTCCTTGCATGCCAAAAGCCTGTGGCATCAGTACTACTGTCTACTCTGCTGTTGTGTAAACCACCTTTGGCGTCAATTTTTTATTTGCTTGTAGTGCCTGAGGAATACACCAGAACAAATGTTATGCTATTAAGACCTGAAATCTTAACGCACATGTCCCATTGTACTAGATAGAAAGGTAAATGGGCAACAGATCTGAATGAAAGTACTTGAAAAGTGGATTTCTGCCGAGAAGCAATTATAGCACACTTGACTGCCTAAACAGTTAACAAAGAGAGGTTTTTTGATATCCAATGGAAGTTAGAAGATATTAACAACAGTCCCATAATAAACTATCACAATAAACTATGATTTTGGGGATGCAGGAATGCACAGAAAGAGGCAAAGCTCAAAGGGTAGTGGCTGGCCAAGTTGAGGGGAAAAGGGGATATAATATCAAAAGGGTTGGAAAGCATTTGAAGAATTTAATGTCTTAAATACTAAAAAAGCTAAATACTGTGCACAAGCTGAAGCTGGTTTGAGAATAATTATGTAATATAATAAACACTATTTATATAGTTTGTCCAGGATATGCACGGGGATATGTTATTTTAAATTGCCTATTTGAGAGTAAATGCCCACACGTTACTAAACACAATTATGTACAATCATTATGTGAAGATATGTTAATCTAATTTTTAATTTTTAAAGGATTTTAACGTTTTACCATTTTAATGAACATGAAGAAGGATGATAATATTAATTTATTGGTGGCTGTCATATATAATTTTGTACTTGTAATGTTTTTACTTGCTTTCTGTCTTTTATGGCGCAATGCCGAAATAAAGATTGCTTTACAGTTACAGTAATATTATATTAAATCAGATGTGGTTTGCTTACAAGAGACATATTTCACTTGAAGGTAAACCACTTCTCCATCTATTGAGGTATAACACAGTGTTAACCAGAACTAAACCCCATTTAAACATATAGGGGCCGATTCACAGAACTAATCTGAGATAAAATCCTAAACTTACTACTTTTGGTATTCACAGAAGGTATTTAGTAGCAGTAAAGTTAGACTCCTAACTTTACTACTACTAAACTGAGACAAAATCCTAACTTTACGACTTTCGGTATCTCACAAAGGTATTTAGTAGTAGTAAAGTTAGGAGTCCTAACTTTACTACTACTTAAATGCCTTCTGTGTGCACGCAGCACCAGCCGCAATACAAAAGATGGACAGTGCGACTGCCTTGGAGGCGGTCGCATTGTAATTTGGTTGACGGGACTGCCGACAGCATGTCGTTCGGTCTTGTTGTCCATAGGGTGGCGGGCGGACTTGAGTCCGCCGGCCATCCTAATCAGGCCCATAGTTCTAAACATAATCTCAGTTTAAACTTACATCTTATAAGTGTAGAGCTTTTACACTAGTTCGCTTTCACATGATAGAGTTTTGATAGTTATGTTGACGGCATACCACAGGAAAATATAATTACATCTTCAGTCAAACACAAATGCACAGACTTCTTACACTGAGATTGATGTTAATACCATTTCTGGAGTTTACCTTGGATGGCAATCCTATACATGGGTGACTGATAAAAGTTGGCTCTGTGAAAACTGAAAAGAAACCTTACACATATGTTGTGTTTATGTTCTTGTCACCTCAGTGAAAGACACTTGTTAATATCAAATTTCCTTCCTGCCAAAATCCCCTCTCTTAGCTCAACCATTGATAATTGCTTGCATAATCTCTCTCTTCAATTGATAACGAGGTCTGTTCAGTATTTTGAACATGCAACTCATCTGCTGAAGTCACAAAACACAGTTTCCATTTAGTAAGTTCTGGTGAGTGCTCACACAATTTAAATGCATGTCTTCATTTTTTATCTCCGACTTTTATTAATTGAATAGAGAATATTTAAAAATACAACTATTTTAATATTTCTATTGCTATACTTGTTATGGATTTTGTGTGTGATGTCTAGGTTTATAATAGTTTTAATTAATCATACAATAACTTAATTCACTCATTCATAGTGTCCACTTCATTGTGAGTTTCAATATTTTGGACAATAACTTAATTCACTCATTCATAGTGTCCACTTCATTGTGAGTTTCAATATTTTGCCGGGGGCTGGGTTGTTGACTTCATTATTTAACAGTATTGCTGGAGCACTGGCTCACATTCAGGTTGATGAGCCAGGGCACTGGGTGACAGTACAGTTAGTCCAAGGACTAATGGAAGCTTGATATATATTGACCCAATAAGAATGATTCAGGAATTGCTGCTAAACATCCAGTGCTGGACTGGGCCTTATATCATTTTGGAGACTTTCCTTCTACTATAGATCCCTTTTGTGCAGTAATGAAAGAGTGGCTAGAATTAGCATGGTGGGGATGTGGGCCATCATAGAGCATTTACAAACAAATACATGGCTAAACGAAGCAGGTGGTTCTACAAAGAGTTATCACCAGCCATTCTGTTGGACGGTGGAAGGGTAGTTTTTACTGACCCACACAAGCAAATCTCTGGGTTCTACATGCTTTTTACCTCCTTAGAAATATTGACACCTGCAAATATAGAAATGGATTCAAAGATATCTTGGGGCCATAACCCAATAACTTTTGATGTGGAAATTGGGAACAGAGGGGAGTTGGATCAACAGCTTCAGTGGACATTCAGCCAATGCCTCCTGCTACGTCCAGTGTTTCTTGGAATAATGAAAGAGATGGTTTGGCTATATATGGAAGAAAAGTGGTGTTAAACTATTTGGCATATATTAAAAATCATTATTAGGGATTTAAAGTATGTTTCTCAATTTTGAAGAATAGGGCTTAGAGCAACAGCAGTAAGCATACAGCAGTTATTGGCACCATACATTCAAAATGATATTGTAATGGGAATGGATGTATTAGAGAAGAAGAGCAGGGTCTCTATATCTCTTGGTAATTGGGTCTCACTCATTTAAATCCTGTAGGGATTTTGAGATGACAGCACACTAGAGTATCCCTATTTATATAGCACTTTGAGGGGAGAAATTAACTCATATTTATCCTCCCTGAAGATGGCATATGGTCAACGAGCGACTGGGTCTAAATGCTATTTAGTTGAATCCAGCCTGCAGACTTACTGCTGATCCAGCGGCAGACTGAGAGGCCGGGAGTATGATGCTGGCCAAGCCTACTCACGATGCAGGTCCAAAACGCTTCTGGATAAGTGAGAGTGTGCCTGAAGAGCAGTGCCTCATTCTCCTGGACGGCGCCACAAACAAGTATGTGCTGGTGCTGCCACTCGGTGTTGGGCTGGCAAATCGCCTTCTGGACATAACAGACAATGAGAAATTGGGAGTATACAACCAAAGGGGACCAGGGAGCAGAATGTACAGGCACCAAATGTATCGGAATCAGGAGCTTGTTTTACCTGGTATGTTTATCCAGTGTGCTGAGGGAATGTGGTTTGCTTTCAAAAGATAATGCTTCAATTGTTGATAGGAAAGAGGAATTTACTTAGCTCAGTACAACCGATCAACCCCTGGCCAGCATCCGTCTACACCGCCATTTTTTCCAGAACCTCAAAGGTTCTATCTGATGTCACATGGCAACCATCACCAAGTGACATAATAAATACATACATATTACAACATATCTCCCTTTTTTTTAAAAACTAGAAATAAATAACATGGGCAAAACTTACATAGCTATAACTAGGAACAATGATATCATAAATATGAGAGCAGGAGAACAGAAGCACCAAACCTGGAAAAATTAATAAGTTACACTTTAAGCTTGATACTTACACACGCAAATAACACAAGGTCTACACTGTAATATTAGGTACATACAAAATCTTCCTGATATTTAGGTGGTCTTATGAGATGCGGAGAAAAACGTTTGGTCATGCCCTGACTGGGAATCAAATGAGTTCTACTCTTAGTTCAACTGTCATTAGGAATGGGAATAAATCGACTTACACTCTTAATTTGACTATCATCACTCCTCATGATACCCTTATTTAGACTGTCTCCATTCCACATCTCAGGTTCAACCGCAAGGCACTTGACCAACTTCCTTGCATTCCACCATTTTCCCTCTAATAAAACTTTATCCCCCCTCACATCACTGATTTGTTTGGGACAAGACCACCTGGAATAACCCTTCCTATGACTTTCTCTAAGTGTACTAGCCCACTCTCCCTTCTTGAAGACCCCTGACTTTGTCCCCCTTGAATTATGTCTTTGTACATAGGTATCCTGGTAGGCGCTGACCTTCTTTCCCAATGACTCCAGATCCACTTTATCCTTAACTGTCCTTTCCATCCACAGAGGGACAACAGTAGTACATGCTACTCTTCCTTTCAATAGGAAAAATTGAGTTTCACCTGTGATGTGGCGTGGTTCTATAACTACACAACATATTTTGAAATTATTTTTTGCATTCCAAACTTGTGCACAAAGCCAATGGTACACATTCACTCAATAATCGGTTGAACCTTTCCACTAGACCATTTTCTCTAGGGTGATACACAGCGGTGCAATAATGTTTGATACCTTCCATCTTCAGAAAATTAGTGAATTCCATTGACATAAATTGCGGGCCATTGTCCAATACCAAAATTTCAGGACAACCTTCTCTCCTGAAAATCTCATCACAGAAAGAAATTACATGATTGGCTTTGATCTCTCTCATGAATGCCACCGTCGGCCACTTAGAAAATTAATCTATTAATACCAAAGCATATCTATTTTCTTGTACTAAGCTATCAAGCTGCCAAAAAATATCAATGGCTAGCTTTTCCCAGTCTCGCTTGGGAAAAGCAGTAGGGGCAATGTGAGTTTCTGTGACAATATGGGACTTGTCACTGCAGGTACATGGTATACAATCCATCACAAATATATCGACATTTCCATTCTTTCCTGGCCACCAAAAATCAATACGTGCCCTGCGTTTCATGGTTACATGGTTTCATGGCAGAAATTCCCCCATGACCTTCGTGCAATAGTTCCAACAATCGGCGACGCAATTCTTCTGGAACCACTAGTCTGTCTCTCCTCCTAACAAAGCAAACACAAGGAGATAATGGACAGAGTGCTGAAACTTTTCAGACACTCACCCCCAGTCAGAGATCTGGGTTGAGTCCATCACCATTCTTTAGCTCACTTCGCCACCCCAGTTTAGACCTAGCCATACGGTAATGAGTCTTGACCCTGCTCTTCATGGGAACAGTCCAGCCTGAACTTCCAAGCCAGGCCTTCCCTGGACCGGAAACAAGCATCCTGGGACCGGTTTCGGGGTTAACACCGCTCATTAGTCAGGCTAGCTTGAATCCAGTGGCAAAGTGCGCAAGGGACCCACGTCTGGGCATACCCTTCCAACTCAGGGCGAACAAAGCAAAACAAGGAGATGATGGACGGAGCGCTGAAACTTTTCAGACACTTACCCCCAGTCAAAGACCTGGGTTGAGTCCAGCATCATTCTTTAGCTCACTTTGCCACCCCAGTTCAGTCCCAGTAATATGCAAATCAGTCTTGACCCTGTCCTTAGGGGAACAGTCCAGCCTGAACTGCCAAGCCAGGTCTTCCCTGGATCAGAAACAAGCATCCTGGGACTGGTTTCGGGGTAACACCCCTCATCAGCCAGGCTAGCTTGAATCCAGTGGCAAAGTGAGCAAGGGACCCACGTCTGGGCATACCCTGCCAACTTAGGGTGAACAAAGTAAACACAAGGAGATGATGGACAGAGTGCTGAAACTTTTTAGACACTCACTCCCAGTCACAGATCTGGGTTGAATTTATCGCCGTTCTTTAGCTCACTTCACCACCTCAGTTCAGACCCAGCCATATGCAAATCAGTCTTGACCCTGTTCCTCATGGGAACAGTCCAGCCCGAACTGCCAAGCCAGGTCTTCCCTGGACCAGAAACAAGCATCCTGAGACCGGTTTCAGGGTAACACCCCTCATCAGTCAGGCTAGCTTGATTCCAGTGGCAAAGTGAGCTAAAGAACAAGGATGGATTCAACCCAGATCTGTGACTGGGGGTGAGTGTCTGATGAAAAGTTTCAGTGCTCCATCCATTATCTCCTTGTGTTTGCTCTCCTCCTAACAATCCCATTCAATACTGAAAGCTCACCCCATACAGGTAAGTATTCACTCAGATTTTCTCTTTGGTCCTCACCTACTCCTAAATCTCTCTGTAATTTTTTCACAATCAATTTCATGCGCTGGTCTTCCAACAACTTTTGTTTCCATTTGTCCTCCCATATATCTCCCTTGGTTGTTTCATTTACTTCCACCACCACCCATACCTCATTTTTTAAACTCTCGCCTCGACTAGTGGTAGCCTAGAAAATCAATGTGCACTTAAGTTTTTGCTATCTGATACATAGCACATTGTGAATGTGAATACTTGAAGTCTATACAACCACTAGGCTACACAAGGTGTCGCCTTGCCAGCACCCTTTGTGGTTAACAAGTCTATTAACGGTTTGTGGTCAGTTCGTAATTCAAACTGGTTTCCACAAACATATGCCCAAAAGTATTGTACACCCCACCAACACGCTAAGACTTATTTTTCAATTGTGGAGTAAGTGGACTCAGCACCTTTTAACATATGGGATGCAAATGTCATCGCTCTTTCACACCCCTTACACTCCTGCATTAACACATCATCCAACACGTACGCACTGGCATCAGTGACTACTATGGTTTTGTCATTATGGTTGAAAGGTTTTAACATCAGTGCCTCACTAATAGATTTCTTAACAACCTCAAAGGCTTCCTGGCATTCATCAGTCCATACATATTGCACACCTTTCTTCAACAATGCTTGCAGAACATGTACCTTTTCAGCAAAGTTGCTAACAAACTTGAAACAACATTCTGATAATCCTAAACAGGACCTCAATTGCCCCTTGTCTTGTGGGGCAGGCGCCATTTCTATTGCCTCAATTAATTTTTCTTTCGGTTTAATACCATCACAAGATAGTGTATATCCTAGGTACTCCACTTCACTTGCCTCAAATTTGCATTTTTCCAGAGCAATCGTTAGTAATGCTTGCTCCAACTTCAACAATACCTCCTTCAATTTGGCAACATGTTCTCTCTTATCACTTCCCCTCACCAAAATGTCGTCTTGAAAGCATAAGACGTTTGACGATCCACTCAGCACAACCTGCATGACCCTCTGAAACACCGTAGATGCAGATGGCAATCAGAAGGGCATGCGTATGAATTGATACACACCTTCAGGTGTAATAAATGATGTCAGGTGCTTGGACTTGGCATGCAGATAAATCTGGTGGTATGTGCTGGACAAATCTAATGTGGAGTAACATTTTGCCTCTCTTACACTCATTATCATCTTGCTGATGAGGAGAAGGGGTTGACAATCCACCCATATGCAATTGTTCAAGTCCCTCAAGTAGACATACATTCATATCTTGCCCTTATCCTTCTTGGCAAGTACAATAGTGCTAAGCCATTCCGAGGACCTCAATGGGCTCAGTGACTCTGGCCTTGCACAAACAATCCAGGCAGAATCATCAGTAAACATGCTCTACCCCGTGTTTGGAAGGATCCGGGAATAGGAAAAGATTCCATCAGATGGGAAGAAGAGATATCTCATCAAGATACCCTAGAAAGGTGACCTAGGTAGCTGTGCAAACTACAGGGCGATAACTCTTTTATCAACCCCGGGCAAAGTGTTCAACAGAGTCATCCCTAATAGAATAAAAGAATATGTTGATGCTCAGTTGCGAGTCCAGCAAGCTAACTTCTGCAAAGATAGATCCTGCACAGACCAGAGTGCAACACTGTGCATCATCATCGAGCAGTCGATGGAATGGAACTCACCTCTCTATGTCAACTTCATCAACTATGAGAAGGCATTCGACAGAGTGGACAGAGAGACCTTTGGAAACTTCTCTGCCACTACGGTGTGCCAGACAAACTCATAAGAATCTTCAGGAACTCTTACGTGGGAATGACCCACAAGATAGTCCATGGAGGACAACTCATGGAAACCTTCCAAGTGAGGACGGGAGTCCGCAAGGATTGTTTGCTTTTGTCTTTTCCCCTTCCTGCTGGCCATTGACTGGATCATGAAGACTTCCACAGCAAGGAGAAGAACTGGGATCCAGTGGACACTTTGGGTGCAGCTTGACGTTCTGGGCTTTGCAGACAAACCTCACCCTAATCTCCCACACCCATCTGCAGATGCATGAGAAGACTGACAATGTGGCAGCCACATCAGCACAACTCGGCCTCAACATCCACAGGGGAAAGCCAAGATCCTGAAGGTTAACAAGGCCAGCAGAACAACAGTCATTCTTGCAGGCGATGCACTGGAAGAGGTTAAAGCATTCACCTACCTGGGCAGTGTCATAGACAAGCAAGGAGACACTGATGCCGATGTCAAGGTAAGAATCAGCTAAGCAAGGGCTGCCTTCATTCAGATAAAGAAGATCTGGAGCTCCAAGGACCTAACGCTGCAAACCAAGATCAGGCTTTGCAACACCAATATAAACTCGGTCCTTTTATATGTAGTAGAAACTTGGAGGACAACAGTGACCACCATCAACAAACTCCAGACCTTCATCAGCACCTGTCTGAGGAAAGTCCTTCAACTCCTCTGGCCAAACATCGTCAGCAACAATTATGGCAGCAGACATTCCAACTCCCTGCTCATGAAGAAATCAGGAAAAGATGCTGGGGCTGGATAGGTCACACCCCCTGCAAGCCGGCATCAAACACCACCAGGCAAGCCCTAACCTGTATCCCTCAAGGCAAAAGGAAAAAAGGAAGGCCAAGAAATACCTGGTGCTGAGGCCTCGAGGCTGGTTGCAAGAAGATGGGTTACACCTGCAGTTAGATTAAAGAAAAGCCCCAGGACGAAGATGGCTGGAGAGTCCTGGTTGATGATCTACATCCCAGGAGGGGTAGTAGGCATAAGTAATTAAGTAAGCAAGAAGTCATTTAAACTGTCACCCATAAAACAATCAATTGAACCATAAAATAATCACAGAGTCAAAATTAGCTTTTGCAATGTTACACCTTCCCTGGACACACTTCAGTGACTCCACATAGAATACATTGGAAGAGTAATAATCTGGACACTATCATTTCATATATTTGTATTGCATGTTAGTGAAGTGCTCTTCACCAAATGGCTATGTCCAAGCACCAATAGTGGAAGGGATGGAATGGGGTTAGGATTTGGAATAAGGGAAAGGGGATATTGAGGATTTGGAGGATATGTCTGAAGAGTATTTCAGCATTCCAAGATCTACAGACATAGACATGTAAGACTCCAGTCCACTTCTCAACTGTATTGCCCCTTGTCTTGTGGGGCAGGCGCCATTTCTATTGCCTCAATTAATTTTTCTTTCGGTTTAATACCATCACAAGATAGTGTATATCCTAGGTACTCCACTTCACTTGCCTCAAATTTGCATTTTCCAGAGCAATCGTTAGTAATGCTTGCTCCAACTTCAACAATACCTCCTTCAATTTGGCAACATGTTCTCTCTTATCACTTCCCCTCACCAAAATGTCGTCTTGAAAGCATAAGACGTTTGACGATCCACTCAGCACAACCTGCATGACCCTCTGAAACACCGTAGATGCAGATGGCAATCAGAAGGGCATGCGTATGAATTGATACACACCTTCAGGTGTAATAAATGATGTCAGGTGCTTGGACTTGGCATGCAGATAAATCTGGTGGTATGTGCTGGACAAATCTAATGTGGAGTAACATTTTGCCTCTCTTACACTCATTATCATCTTGCTGATGAGGAGAAGGGTTGACAATCCACCCATATGCAATTGTTCAAGTCCCTCAAGTAGACATACATTCATATCTTGCCCTTATCCTTCTTGGCAAGTACAATAGTGCTAAGCCATTCCGAGGACCTCAATGGGCTCAGTGACTCTGGCCTTGCACAAACAATCCAGGCAGAATCATCAGTAAACATGCTCTACCCCGTGTTTGGAAGGATCCGGGAATAGGAAAAGATTCCATCAGATGGGAAGAAGAGATATCTCATCAAGATACCCTAGAAAGGTGGCCTAGGTAGCTGTGCAAACTACAGGGCGATAACTCTTTTATCAACCCCGGGCAAAGTGTTCAACAGAGTCATCCCTAATAGAATAAAAGAATATGTTGATGCTCAGTTGCGAGTCCAGCAAGCTAACTTCTGCAAAGATAGATCCTGCACAGACCAGAGTGCAACACTGTGCATCATCATCGAGCAGTCGATGGAATGGAACTCACCTCTCTATGTCAACTTCATCAACTATGAGAAGGCATTCGACAGAGTGGACAGAGAGACCTTTTGGAAACTTCTCTGCCACTACGGTGTGCCAGACAAACTCATAAGAATCTTCAGGAACTCTTACGTGGGAATGACCCACAAGATAGTCCATGGAGGACAACTCATGGAAACCTTCCAAGTGAGGACGGGAGTCCGCAAGGATTGTTTGCTTTTGTCTTTTCCCTTCCTGCTGGCCATTGACTGGATCATGAAGACTTCCACAGCAAGGAGAAGAACTGGGATCCAGTGGACACTTTGGGTGCAGCTTGACGTTCTGGGCTTTGCAGACAAACCTCACCCTAATCTCCCACACCCATCTGCAGATGCATGAGAAGACTGACAATGTGGCAGCCACATCAGCACAACTCGGCCTCAACATCCACAGGGGAAAGCCAAGATCCTGAAGGTTAACAAGGCCAGCAGAACAACAGTCATTCTTGCAGGCGATGCACTGGAAGAGGTTAAAGCATTCACCTACCTGGGCAGTGTCATAGACAAGCAAGGAGACACTGATGCCGATGTCAAGGTAAGAATCAGCTAAGCAAGGGCTGCCTTCATTCAGATAAAGAAGATCTGGAGCTCCAAGGACCTAACGCTGCAAACCAAGATCAGGCTTTGCAACACCAATATAAACTCGGTCCTTTTATATGTAGTAGAAACTTGGAGGACAACAGTGACCACCATCAACAAACTCCAGACCTTCATCAGCACCTGTCTGAGGAAAGTCCTTCAACTCCTCTGGCCAAACATCGTCAGCAACAATTATGGCAGCAGACATTCCAACTCCCTGCTCATGAAGAAATCAGGAAAAGATGCTGGGGCTGGATAGGTCACACCCCCTGCAAGCCGGCATCAAACACCACCAGGCAAGCCCTAACCTGTATCCCTCAAGGCAAAAGGAAAAAAGGAAGGCCAAGAAATACCTGGTGCTGAGGCCTCGAGGCTGGTTGCAAGAAGATGGGTTACACCTGCAGTTAGATTAAAAGAAAAGCCCCAGGACGAAGATGGCTGGAGAGTCCTGGTTGATGATCTACATCCCAGGAGGGGTAGTAGGCATAAGTAATTAAGTAAGCAAGAAGTCATTTAAACTGTCACCCATAAAACAATCAATTGAACCATAAAATAATCACAGAGTCAAAATTAGCTTTTGCAATGTTACACCTTCCCTGGACACACTTCAGTGACTCCACATAGAATACATTGGAAGAGTAATAATCTGGACACTATCATTTCATATATTTGTATTGCATGTTAGTGAAGTGCTCTTCACCAAATGGCTATGTCCAAGCACCAATAGTGGAAGGGATGGAATGGGGTTAGGATTTGGAATAAGGGAAAGGGGATATTGAGGATTTGGAGGATATGTCTGAAGAGTATTTCAGCATTCCAAGATCTACAGACATAGACATGTAAGACTCCAGTCCACTTCTCAACTGTAATGACACAGAAGACGTGAAATGGGCTTTAGGCTGACAAGCCATTGCAGGGTAAGTATCAGACTGCCACTAAATTAATTCCACTCGATGCTTTAACAAAGGGACTCTCATCAAACAGAAAGTGTTTTCAAACAATGACTCATGATGTTGACAAAAAGAGGAACCCATGTGTGTACCAACCAAGAACATCTAGTTAACCAGTACACAAACCATATTTTAGCAGAATTTCAAACAGCAAAATCAATGGCAGGTCTTAGAAATGTATGTCTTAAACACACAAAACACTGCTATTTTTCTCTGAGATAATTACTAGAATGCCTAATGTGCATATGACCTGTACTGAAAACGCAAGTATGGGCCCAAACACATGTCAAAGTGTCTGATGAATCTTGAATCAAAGTTTCCCTCAGTGCTAGGCTTCTTTCTAAATAATTCTTAGGAATCTGTAGCATCAAGTAAAAATGGAGTGAGTTAGAGAGGTGACAGATGACAGGAGATGAAAATAAGAAACTTAAGTGATGAGACTCTAACTCAGATTGGCATCGAATATGACCTATTAAGGTTAAACTCTGCTGCTTCCTCACAAAACCTTGAGTGGAGTGATCATCACAGGAAAATGACAATACCTGTGACTCTCCACTACAATCCTGAGGAACTGGAGATGGGGTCAAGACCTCTTGGGTGAAAAGAGGGAGCTTACCCCTCCGTCAAAACAGTGCCATCCCTTCTGAAGAGACATATTAGATGAGACACCTGGGAAGCCACCAAACAGATGCTTAAACATGTCAAGTGATACTGGACCGAACCATTATGCGTAGATTCAATCTCTAAAGCTAGGTGACTTTGGAGTAAAAGCACAGTGGGGCAAGTGAAAAGGGTACGGTAACTAATTTCTTGCATACTTCTTCTTTTCCTCTTTTTCCCTTTTCCTCCCTGCGCTTCCTTATTTATTTATTCAGTGTTTTCTATAGCGCGAACAAGATCCAAAAATTGGGTGTCAGAGCGCTTTACATAACAACCACCTTCAAAATCAGCGGATATTCAATTCTTTAACAACAAGTGTGTATACATATTCAATAATATTGGCTAATGCTTACACTTACCCAGCCCACAACAGATTTAAGAATACAAGAAAGCACTAGGTTATAGTAAAAACATGCCATAACATAATTAAGTATCGGAATAAGACCACTACTGATATCCTAGATCTCTTCAATGGTTATATTATTGCTACTCTAAACAAATATACATCGAACGAGGTACTTGTCTATAGACAACATCCCTGTAGACAGTCAAGGGACTAACTGTCTTTAGCCTAGCTGAGTATAGCTATTATATTTCCATCAAAGAGGGGTAAGCTGGTTCGTGCAATGACCAGTTTCTTAGATCTGCGATTAACAGGACTTAATCCAGCTTACAGTAGCCTACTTGAACAGTTGAATGTAGCGGGTCGACGTGTTGTCTGCCGAACTCAGAGTAGTCTTAGTGCAGCCTGATGTTTGTCATGGGAGAAATTTACCCATCAGAAAGGACTTAGTCTCCTTTTTGAATCGTGGACCATACGTGATTCTTCTAATATTCGGTGGGAGCGTATTCCAAATTCCTTGAATTCCTTGCTTTCAAATTACCAGATGTCATCCAGTTGTTATTAGATATTTCCTCCTAGATAACTTGTACATTGGAGGTTTACATTTTATATCAGGAAATGGACAGTTTAGATAGATAATAGGGAGTGGTTGTTGTTAATTGTTAATTTTGCCAGACCTCACACGCCTTTATAGCTACAGATACTTTTATCAAAATGTCGGGTGGGAGGTGGGAAACAGGACAATTTGGAGTGTTGTTGGTTTGTTCTAATGGCAACATGACATCAAAACCAAAGGTATCCCAAGTGGGCAATTTACTCAAATATCACTAACAGAAAAACCTGCAAATGACCACCAACAAAAGGGAAAATGTGTGTTATTACATGGAAAGTGACTCACTTGATAAAAAAAGGGGGTGAGGGACTGTTCTTAAGACCACCAAGTGGTATAATCCTGATGTGTTCCAATTACAGAGACACACTGATGGGCGATAAATGTTCCTTTTAGGTGCTATTACTTTTCAGTAAAACATCCTGGGACTTCTCTAGAGGGTCCAAGAGTGTTGCAATACTGGTTTGAATCACCTACACATTCAATGGAGCAATATATAGCAATGACTGGTACTTTGCACAGAAAACCTCTGTCCTTCATTAGTTTGTTTACCAACCCCACCCCTCCCCCCCAGCTGTGTAATTTCAGGGGGGTCTCTGGATGCCTCATTTCTTAGATTCCCACTGGGTGTTGGATATATTTGGGTAAACTCAACGGATCACTGACTGGAGTTTAGATCGATTGAGGGTGTGTGCACCAACCCAACAGCAACCAACTTGGTGAAATTCCTCTACGCCGTCAGCATCTCTGAAGTTAGCACCAAATTCACCCTAAGGAGCACTATTATAGACACTATTTGGGAGCCCATAATTTCCTTAAGCCTTACAGAGGTGGGTGAAGTGTCAGGAGCTTGCGTACTAGCCAAGGGTCTGTCTGATCATTCACCAGTAAAGCTAATGATAGATCAAGGGTCTGGAGCAGGAATAATTGGCTGGTGCCTCAGTGAGTGTCAGCTGACTGTTAAACAACTCTAGTCTCATACTGCTGCAGAAGCTGCATTATACTTCACTAAAAACCAGGGTACCGTCAAATCACTAGTGACACTGGTAGGCTTTCAAAACAGTGATGATTGGGTAATCATTAGTTATGTCAAATGGAAAAACTGAGGAGGTGGCACAATTCTGACACTTCTCCTAGACTTGAAGTCCTAATAACTAGCATTGGCGGACCCAGCTGTACTTTGCAGCATTGAGGATAACTAAACAGTACTAAGGCAGAAGCTACTGGTTGGAGGCCAAGGTGCCTGTGTCTGAACTCCCACAGCTGGATTTATCAATGGATCAATAAGGGCAGTAAAATACTACCTTGGTTCTGCTAAAACAATGGCAGCTGAGGCCATATAACTAAAGTAAAGGATGAAAGCAAACAGGCAGTCACAGAGACCTGCGCTGCACATCAAACCATTGTATCCTATATTCAACCTTAGATGCAAAATATTAAAACTCTGAATATAGCAATTTTGGAGAACTCATAAATGACCTACCAACAAGATGCCTGTCCAGAGCAGAACATAACTTCTCAGAGGAGGACATAACTGCGCCAGAGTTATCACCTGCCTTGGGTCAACTCAGGTGGGCAAAACGCCCAGCCCAAATGGGTTTCCAGTTGAGTTCCTTAAACAGTTCTCATCAAGGGTCCTCCCCAACAAGGCAATGCTGGAAGGGGCAGTGGTAAGAGAGGAATGGACACTTGACTTACAACTCGTCCAGATTGTGGTAATAAACAAAACTGGGTCCACCACCACTGAAGTGAGCCGCTTACCATACAATTTCCATGAACAATGTTCTAGCCAGCCGGTATGGCAACTGTGATTGGATCTCTCATTCATCTGATCAGAGCAGCTCCATACCAGACAGAGGCACAAGGCATACTATTAGATGCATTGACAATGAATGCACTTGCTTTGGCTGATAGACTGGAGAGGTCACTGGCCCTACCAATAGCATACTGTGAGGACACCTTTGATTTGGTGGGGTGGGAATAACTGTTTGCACTACTAAGAAAGGCACCCATGGGATCCAAAGATTCTCAGTTATGTGTGCCTGGTATGCACCCACCTGATGTTGACTGTTAGAGGGGAGGTTTGACACCACAAGTCCTTCCCTGTGTGCAGGGGCACCAGGCAGGGCTGCCCTTCATCCCACCTGCACTTTGCCATTGCCACAGAACCTTTGGCAGAATGTATCGAGATAGATAGTATACTCAGTGGATTTGAATAAGCCCCTGGGTTAGCAGATAGAGTCTCTTTGTATTTGGATAACCTACCCATCTTCCTGTAAAATCCACAGTGATTGGTCCAGTGGGTACTTCAAATGTTCAGAATATTCGGAGAATATTCAGGACCTACAACCAACCTGGCCGAATTCCGGGTATACCCTTTAGGAATGACCCAACAAAAAATCCAGTGGAAACCATGCTGTTCTCAGTTGTTAGAGATGGCTTTCAATTCTTAGGTATCTATGCTGCAATGGATACACCATTGCATATCCCTGATGGACAAGGTGGCTATTCTTAAGATGGTCTCCTTGCCATGAATACTTTATCAGCTCAAAAATGTTCCATATTTGATCCCACAGGACTATTTTGCAAAGTCTCAACCACCTTATTAAAGGTTAACAGTGGAAACTAAAATACCACAGAATAGCCCTTGCTATGCATTTTAAATCACAGTGTTATGGGGGATTAGTGTGGCAGATATCTCTTCACATTATAGAGTATTCCGCTTGATTACAATTAATGAATTGCTACATAACACACATGCAGACCCAGTGTTTGCTGCTGCAAGGCGGGCAAAGAAAGATTCTCACTCTTCGCACTCAATTTATGAGGGAAGGGTTTAGCGCCATCTTCCCCCAGCTTCACAGACAGTGATTAGACTCTTGAAAAACACTCCCAAAGCTCTGGTTTGGCATAAAAAACTCTGGGCTCAACTGGAAGGAACAGGTTCTAAGAATGGTTGAGAATTATAGAGTAACTCCTCACAGTTCTACCGGTCAGTCTCCCTTTGTTCTACTTAAAGGAAGAGCTCCATGTACTCAAGTTGAACCCTCATGGGTAAGACGCCTTGAGGAGTCTGTCTCTGGATCCGCTCCTCAAAAGAATAGTATCATCTGGCGGAAAAAGGAAGAGGCCAAATGTATAGCTAGGAAATTGAATTTTGACGCCAGGAAGTCCACGAGAGATACGGTGGTTAAAGTAGGTGATTGGGTAGTTATCAAACTCCCGGGTTCTAAGGTTAAGTTCTCTAAGCCTATTCGTGTGGTGAAAGTGTTCAAAAATGCTGTAAGGACTCAAGACCACAGAATTTGGAATTTAAATAGAATTTCTGTGTGTTCTGGTCCCATTTTGTGTGAAAAGTCTATCTCGAGAGAAGATTCCACTACTGACTCTTATGCTTCTCCACGTGTGTCTTCTAGGGTTGTTAAGAAGCCATACTATTTGAAAGATTATGTTTCTTAATCATCATATTATATTATTATTAGTATTTATTGGATTTGTTACTCTATACATCTTCCTCCTCTGTGTTAACGGGGGAAGGTGTGTGGCATCTGAGACTTGCTAGTCTCTGATGTCATGGTGCCATGGATAGCCATGGTTCCATGATATTGTTGTTCTGTTCTGTACTTAGTTTCCTAGGTGTTAGAATGTGTTTGTTCAAATGCTTAGGGCAGTTACCTGGAGCTGTTACCCAGACTGGCTGTGGCTTGGATGGGTCTTTCCCTCCTTTGGAATAAACCTTGAAACCTTTCGCATTCCTGCGTCCTGTGTCATCCCTTAGCTGCATGAGAATCCTACAGAAATATATTAGGGCAAGTGCTTGTACTCCAGGAGTTTTAGAGTTGGGGCTTCATAGGGCTATGAAAGCTGTCTGGATCAAGGTTCCGGTCATTTGAAGTTATCCATGGACAGCCAGTTCTTTCAGTATTTTCAATTAGGCCGCTCTACCCCCATATAACTGATTTATCCAAACTTCTAAATTTTACCCAAATATAATCTAAGTTACTGATGAGAGAGGTGACAGTGCTCAAAATATCCCAAATCTAATGCTTGTTGGCGAGTCACACCCTAAATTCCTTTGACAGGATCTTGCTTGCACAGGAAAAAGACCAAGGGGAAGTAACAGATGAAGAATGACAGGAAGCCAGAGCGTCCCATTTAAATCAGTAATAGCGTCCCAATTGTGAATAATCCAAATGAAATACCTGAATTGTACATGCAATCAAAATTATGGCGATATGGTCAATATGCAATACAGAAAGTCTTAGGTATAAGAGTCAAATGGGGGATTTCCTAAACACCATTTAGAAAGTTAAGACCTTTTTGGAAGGAGGTTCATCATACACCTGGCAGGGCGATGGGTTCTAATTACCTGTAGATCCAAAACTAGCCTTGCATAGCAACAGACATTGACACAAATAGTTTAAAAATGGCACTTTTATGGCTAAGCTTGCTAATATCCAAAAAGGACATTGCCAAGATCTGGTGCAATGCAGAACTCCCATCCCTGGAAGGATGTAGGAAAGGATTATTTCACTGCATGACCTTGGATATCCTGATTTACAGATCCAGATGATGTCCTCAAAAATGCCTTAAAAACTAAGGCGATTGCTGCCAGTACAGGGAATTTTCCTCGATCTGTCCAAAGACCAAGCAGCCAACTAGGATTCATCAATATTTTAGCCTATTGTCCTTACTCTGGTTCTCTAGTTATTCTTAGCTGCTTAAGATATGAATCCATTAGAATTCTTTTCAGCGTATTGTCATGTTCTTAGGCCATTCTTCTTTTTTGTTCTTTCTTGAACAAAATGAGAATGTCAAAAAAAAGTTACAAACTATTGAAATGAAAGTCGATGAGATCCATCCAGGGATTTCCCTTTAGATGATCATCGATCTCAAGTTGAAGCACGCAACATCAGTTTTTCAGCCAAATAAGATGGATGATGTTAAATCTATTTGTACAAGAGGTAAGTGGTCTGAGGATTGGACTGCCATTTTGTGCGGAATTTAAAATAAAGCATGCGGGCTATTAACGAATACCATCCTACTTCAAATTCAGTTAACACCACAGCAATAGCACCAAAGAGACATTGTATAATGCTTCATTTGTGCTGTAATGTAGATTATGCACTTTTTGAGAAACCGTTGGAATGTGTTACTTTTTACAAAGTAGTAATTTGAGGTAAACATTTTTTAATGTTTTATTTTATTTGATAGGTTTAATGATAATACTATGGGGCCGATTCCGATTCAGGCCTGAAATCTCTCTGACCGAGCCGGACCCGGAGAGATTTCCGACCGAATCGGACCCGTGCAGCCCGACCGAACGAGTACGATGCGCACGTATGCCATCGGACTCGAGTCGGTCGGACTTCCATTGAAGTCAATGGGAGCCGGTCGTACAACGCGTACGCGGGCTCCCATTGACTCAATGGGTGCGAGGTGGACAAGGGCGCCCCCTACAGCGTGTACGCGGCGAAGCGACTCGCGCCGTACACGCACAGGTAGGGGGGACACATGGGTCCCCCCTGTGTGCGACTCACGCGGCTACGCGTACAGGGGGGTCCGACACGGACCCCCAAAGTACGGCTCCGACTGCTCTTTCGAGCCGGAGTGCGCGGCTCGGTCGGACTGCTCGCGGCGCGCATCGTACTTACCCGGCCGGGAACGTCTCCATTGCGCGGTGCGAGTCGAGTCCGAGCGAGTCGGTCGGTGCGGTTAGACCCGGGAACGAGTCGGTCGGAGCGGTCGGGACGCCCGGACGAGTCGGTCGGCGATTTCGCATCGTACTCGCTCGCCCGGACGCGCGTACGAATCGGTCGGGCAATAGGGCTCCGAATCGGATCCGGTTAAGCCAAATCCGATTCGGAGCCCTACCGGCCGAGATCGGAATCGGCCCCTATATTGTTATTGAACGTGATTGCTCTTGCACCATGAACATACTGTAGAAACATCTCTTGCTATCACTTTATTTCATGAATATTAAAAGAATGAAAACCTACACAATACCAGTGGATTTGATCCTTTGTACAGCAGGATGCAAAAAGATTTCTGCAGCTGTCACATTAACCTTGTGTGCTTCCCTAGGCTCGTAATATAATATAGTTATGCAGCATGCCCACTGTTTATATTCTTTATGTCTAATAGAGTACCAATATTCCAAGTCTAAAGGCTATATTTATTTAATGAAATGTTTTATAAATCTTATTTAAGGGAGATATATGTGTCCTTTTAACTAATAATAGAAAACTATTTATGTTTTTTAAAAGTTTACATCATTTAAACACTTTTCAATTGTAAAAAAATATATAATATTTATCTTTGCTAGCGATCTCCAACTTCAGCAATTAAATTTAAATCATGGATTGCACAGGTTTGAGAGATTTCATAGAATGATCTCCCATGCACTCCAAAATTGAGAATACTCTGAACATCATTGCCATATTACCACTTCGTGCTTGAATATTAATTTCCCAGTCTTTTAATATTTTTAGCTTCCTATGACAGACAGCTTGTCATTTTTCTTTAGGCTATCAACACTGCTGTGCTGTCATATTATGAAAAATAAGGGAACAGATATTAGCGTGCTCTCAGTAGGTTCGTTCCGAGAGCCTGCAGTGTAAGTAATGGCCTATTTTATTCAGTTCATTCAAAATGCAGGATAGCTAATTAGGAAAAAAGGTGCGGTAGAAATTGTGAGAACATAGAAATGGTGAGAAGGCAAGTGGAATAAAGAAGGGAGCTTTTAGCAGCAATGAGCTCGCTTGCCATTTCTAAACTCCAAAAATGCCCAGCGGCTAGCACAAAAAAACTATTAGCACGTAGTTCAGGTCCTTAGTTTCCACTTTCCCTGATAATGCACTATGGGGCTTATCACATATGGTGCAGCTGTGTAAATACAGCTTTAATTATGAATACCAGTACGGCTGTAAAATGAAACGGCAGCGTTAGTAGCAACCCAGTGAAAATGGAGGTAATGGCTGACCTCTGGAACCAAAATTGGCATGCACTGGCAAAGACAATAGGTTTGACGTTTCTATGGTAAATGACATGACGTCAGTCGCAGACCACATCTTCGACTTCCGGGCCAGACGTTTTAATTACAGGATTCAGTGCATGAAAAAACAAAATTACAAACACCAAAATGTTAGAAAATAAAACACAGCAGGGAGATTGGCTTGCCACCGACCTCACAGCACTAAAGTTCTGTTTTTTTTAGTAAAACATTGCTGGCGCCTCACTTTCATCACACAGAGCGCTCCTCTAATGAGGGTATGTAGATAGACATTTAGAGGTGGCACTTGTGACAGCAGGAACATGTCGCAGCAGCTCATTCTCTTTACACCACATGCCTCCTAGCAGTCGGAGGAGAACAGTCCAGGGTTGAACCCTAGCGCCAGTCGAGCAGCAGTTCAGAGACCAGCTGCAGGCAATAATGAGCCAGGAACAGAAGCTCAACAACTTTGTGTCATGAGCTTCTCTGCCCTGCCACCACTTTCTCTACCTTTCTATGCCTGACAAGTAGCTTCCTACTGGCAGCAATCAGAAGAGCATTGTGCATGGGACATCTTGAAGTTTCAAATTACATCTCTGTCGTGACACTTCACAAAGATGAACACAGTTGAATACATAGAAATTATCTTCTCTGCTCTCACGAGGGGCTTGATTCTGCATTTGGGCATTACACAAAATTCATGCTGTATAATGTGCCTTCATAAAACATGTCTGAAAGTTTACTGTTATGCTGCATTAACATGTATTCTCTTCTCAGATTCACCTCCTGCCTAAAGTAGGAGCCATTTGAGAAAGGGACAAAAGCTGAACACAAAACAGCTCATCTGTCTTTTAGATGGATAAAATTAACCAAAATATCTGGGACTGCATGGCCAAGGATAGCCTGGAAAATGGCGGGCGCCCACAAGTTATAGCAGCAGTCTGTGATCACTTCTTTGGGTAAGGGTTATTTCCTCTCAGGACTTTCCTGAAATTAATACCCAAAACCTGTGCTTCTTCTACAATAGATTACAACACTTGCAACACAGCATATGGCTGTGCAATTATGCAAAGCCAGCCAGAAATTGTATAACAACATGCAACTAGCAACTATAGACAAGGTAAATCATGAGAACATAGCGCCCCACCAAGCAGAGAAGCAGGAAACATACATAAAAGAGCCTGTGTACAGCTTGGTAGTTAATAGAGTTGCATGGCACAATACTGAGCACATAAATATTGTGATGAAAAAATATTGTGAGAAAAGCATTGATAACCATAATATTGATAAAAACATTGCTAACCATAAATATCGATTTTTTTAAAACTCTTATCGAAATAACAAAAACATGGACTATAAAAATATAATCCTTCAAATCATTGGAAAGCCAACAATATCAAAATGAAAATATTGATAACATACTAAGACAAATGTAAAACAACAAAAAGATCAATAACTAACATTTGGACTACCCTAATAGCAGTATAAACCATAATATTATGTTTAAACACAAAAAAGCATACTACAGCACAAAATAAAAAGTTAACATTTCAAAAATACATGATAAACATTGCATATAAAAATAACACAAGAAACAGCTGGCCCACATTCAAGGAGATGATCACTTTGTTTAAGTGGAACCCCTCCAGCACCTTTACCCGTAATCTACTCAGGAAAAGGAAATGCATCCTGTAAAAAAAGTAAGCTCACTATCATTGTATAATTAAAAACCCATAAAGTTTATTACCATAATCAAAAGCAATTATTATACAACTAATCAAATGAATGTCCTTGTTTAATATATTCCCAGTACTGAACAGAATGTTTAAAACCCTACAAAACAATTCCGGCAAAGAGTAAAAAAACTTGAAGTGCTGCACAAACCCAAGACTAGGCAGAAAGGAAAACAGATTGTAAGTATAATATGCAAAAGTTAAAAATGATTAGCCCTTAACATTTTAACTCTCTAAACATGTCAATGGAAATACGTTGAATTATATATTTTTCATATGTATATCATTCAAAGATTCAAAATTGTCCAGGATAGCTCTGTACACAACTTCACAGAAAGGGAAGCCCCCTACCGGCTTATATGGCTGATACCTACACTAAAAAGAACACTACCTACAAAAGAATCCATAGGAAGTACACTAAGAACCACTCTAATGATTGTTAATATCAAGCAACTACCATTAATGACAACTCAAGATAAAAGAACATAAGCATCCTCCTAATGTAGCTGAAGTTAAAATTCATAATATAGTGCTATACACAAAAGAAGCAAGAACTAGCTCTTCAGCACAAACAGGAACAATTTTAAAAGACTAAGGGGCACATTACGATACCCGGCGTAAATAAATCCGCCAGGCATGGAAGCGGCAAAAATCCGCCCGCACACACCGCCTGAACACCGACCACGCCATTATGAGTACACAAACTGAAAACCGCCATCGGCGGAAAAATCATACAAAATACCGCCCGCCATCGTCCGAGTCGGAGTCAAACCGCCCGCCACGGACGGAAACACGCACGACAACACAAAACCGCCCGCCCACACGGCCGACACACCGCACGTGAAATTACGATCGCACCGCCATGAGCGCGGAAAAACAACAAATATACCGCCCGCCAGCGCAAACAACGCCGATGAGAATCGACACGGCAGAAGCCATGGCGCCCACGTACCTGCACAGAAACCATCCGCACACAAAACCAATAGCACACAACATGGCCAACAAGTCCACACAGCAAGGCACGCACAAATACACAAGCACAGGACACATCCCGAAAACACCCCCCGGACAAACAAAAAATACAAAGGCCAGAACCCCAGACACAACACACCTGAAAACAACAGACCATGAGGACACACCCACATAGGTGAGTACAAAAGCAGCACTCCCACAGACCACAACCCCTTGCTACATTGCAAACCAGAGAGGAGAGGAGAGGACACAGTGACACAGCAAGGACAGCAGCACACCACAGAAACGCACACATCACAACCACCACCACCACCACCACCAAACACCGGCACCACAAACCCCCTGCACATTACACAACACACACCGCACCAGCACCACAAACACCATGGCACCACAAAGGATGCCCAAGTTCACGCCCATGGAGCTGACGGTCATGGTCGACGAGATCATCAAGGTGTACCCACAAATCTATGGGAACATGGTCCAGCACACACCACTAGCCACCAGAAACAGAATGTGGACCCGGATCGTAGACCAGGTCAATGCAGTCGGGACCCTGCCCAGGAACAGAACCGAGATAAACAAACGTTGGAATGACGTAAAGAGCCTGGTCAAGAAGAAGGAGGGCAAAAACAGAGAGCTGGCTGCCGTCACTGGCGGAGGGAATCCCGCGCTCTTTAAGACCTTCAAAGCGTGGGAGGAGAAGGTGCGAGTCGTAATACATCCGGAGATCCTCGCCGGATTAGCAGGGGGAGTGGAGGCTGGTAAGTACAAACTAATGTATACCAGCACACCGCTATGTACACACATGCGCAACCACCATGCCACAGCTCCCAGGGACAAACACCCCCATGTCCAGCACACAATACACAACACATCACACGCACATGCAACAGACACTACCACACACAGGCCAAACCGAACAACTGTAAGATGCGTGGGGACATGTGTACACTAAGCCAGCCACGTAACCACCAACAGGTCCCCAAATATGCCAGAAGCGCCACAACGAGCACCCACCACACCCATGTGTCCGCCACAGCTGCACTAACTGACAAGTAACAGGTAAGTGGCAGGAACACAAAGTGCAGTGGGTCGGAAGGGGGACAGCTGAAGTACAACACCCACCAGGCCCCCACTCCCACAGACCAGCAAGGTGGAGCACTCCCCACACCCATGTGTCAGGCACAGCTGCACCAACCGACAAGTAACAGGTAAGTGGCAGGAACACAAAGTGCAGTGGGTCGGAGGGGAGACAGCTGAAGTACAACACCCACCAGGCCCCCACTCCCACAGACCAGCAAGGTGGAGCACTCCCCACACCCATGTGTCAGGCACAGCTGCACCAACCGACAAGTAACAGGTAAGTGGCAGGAACACAAAGTGCAGTGGGTGGGACGGTGGACAGCCCAAGTACAACACACACCAGTCCCCAGTCCCACAGCACAGCAAGGAGGAGCATCCCCCACACCCCACACCCACGTGTCAGCCACCGCAGTGCACAACGACAGCCGAAAGGCAGACATCACGGTCCACAGCAATCGGTGTCAGTGGGTGTACAGCCACCCCCACGACCCACTACACCCCCCACCCCCACAGACCTGCAACATGGAGCACCCCCCGCTAAGAGCCATGTGGCATCCAGTACAGTGCACGCACGAACAACTTGCAGGTGGGAAACTGGACAGGGCTGGATTACTGGAGGCATGAGGACCATAACACCACCAACACATGGGACATGTCACGTAGCACACGAACACGCAGCACCGCCCACCGTCACGAACAAGTGAACAATGTGCACACGGACATGAACAGCAGACTCACACCCCACATGACCCATCACAGACATAGCAACACCCAAGGAGCCACGTCTGCATGCACAAGCCACACTGAATATAGTCCCACACGGCAGCCACTGTGCAACTCATCACACACAACCGAAACACCATTGAAGTCCTGTCCATGTAGCCCCTACTGCCTGTCAACCACACACCCCACAACTACGCCTATGTAAGACAAACAACACTAGACGCAACAGAGCGGAACAACAGAAATGCACACGAACACCACTGAACCCATCAAACACACAGACACACCATGCACATACAACATACCATCCATCCCATCCGTCAGCCCCAGTCTCATGAAAGGCATGTCATCCGCACAGCTGCCACACATACAGCAGTCACGCTAAGACACATGCCCATGACCAACCATGTGCCAGAAGTCAATTAAGCGCACGACACACTGTGAGCAACAACACACAACATGGGCCACACCCCCCCGAGCACTGCAGTGATGCACATGGCACAGGGCAGCACGCACACCAAGGAGATGGGACAACTGCAATACGTTGGCTGGCACACAACTATCACTCACTCATAACGATGCGTCCAATGCCATGTCCAGTAACCACAACAGACAGCAAATATGCAGGGCATGTCAGGCATGCACACACCTCAGACCATGCACTGTCATGCTGCCACAACACATGTCACGTTCGGCACCCATGGCTCACAGCATGTACCCCAAAAGCATATACCCTCCCAAATGCGAATCTGGGGCATGGCCCCCATGTTGCCATATGCGTTCCTAAGCGTTCCATTTGAACCCCAAAAGCATATTCCATCCCAAATGCGAATCTGGGGCATGGCCCCCATGTTGCCATATGCGTTCCTAAGCGTTCCATTTGAACCCCAAAAGCATATTCCATCCCAAATGCGAATCTGGGGCATGGCCCCCATGTTGCCATATGCGTTCCTAAGCGTTCCATTTGAACCCCAAAAGCATATTCCATCCCAAATGCGAATCTGGGGCATGGCCCCCATGTTGCCATATGCGTTCCTAAGCGTTCCATTTGAACCCCAAAAGCATATTCCATCCCAAATGCGAATCTGGGGCATGGCCCCCATGTTGCCATATGCGTTCCTAAGCGTTCCATTTGAACTCCAAAAGCAAAGTACAAACCAGACCCAGGATGGGCCAGGAGCCCGCATACACCAGAGTCACAATGAGTAGGGGCAAAGCAACACACCCATCGGCATGGCCAATCCGTCCCATGCCACATGTGCACAGCACACAGTCCCATTGCCTAGCACACACAACTACAGATGCCACAGCCACACACTCGCCTCCGGGAAACCCATGTACGAGATTGCACGAACTGCCAATGTCAGACGACTAATACATACTTCGCCAGGTGCAACACAATAACAAATCTCATTCTCTCCACAGGTGACGAACTGCTGGACGCTGGGGATGGAGACAGCAGCCAGCACAGCCAGCCTACAAGCCCCCAACGAGGACACACGGATCTGGAGGATCTGTCCACCTCTTCGGACACGGACCACCAAGCTGGCCCATCTGGCGTGGCAGGGCCCTGCCGCTCCCCAGGACCCCTCCTACCCACCAACCCATCATCCAGGGATGCTGAACAGTCCCAGTCCCCTGCTGCCACTGTCGTTGCGGCCACACCCACGGTCATTGCGGCCACTACCACTGCCGCAACCGCCACCATCGCCGCACCGACCACCACCGCCTCCACCACCACCACGTCTTCGCTGGCACCAGCCCCAGCGCAGGTGGTGGCCCGGCCGACTGGATCCACCCTGGGAGCCACAGCGAGGACCGTGGTGAGCAATGTGGCTAGTGGGCAGGCCGGTGGCAGCAGGACTGGTAGGAGGAGCAGGGTCAGGGAAACGCCAGCCTCCCCTGGGAGCCATGCCCTGCCTCAAATGGCCAGAGTCCTTGGGGCCTATGAAGAGGCCCAAGGACAATGGGCCAGGTCTGCTACTGACACGCGGGAGGTGCTGGGGGTGCTGAGGTCCATGGACGCCCATATGGGCCAATTCGTGTCCCGTATGGACCAACTCGTGGACCTCATGGGCCAGCTGGTGGTGGCGGTGGGGTCACAGGCAAGGCCAGCAACACCACCTCCGCCACCACCTGCTAGGGCGCAGGGTCGGCCAGCAGTGTCCACTTCCCTGCGTCCACAGCCAGTGAGCACACCTCACCCACCACCAGCAGGTCGCCACCACACACCCCCTCCCAAACGTGGAAGGGGCCGTCCGAAGAGGAAACAGATCTCCCGGGAGGACTTCGCACGCTCCAGTCGCAAGTGAGGCAGCCAGCCAGCCTTCCGCCAGCCTTCCTTGACCAGCCACTGCATTGACTTGCTCTACGATCCCACTCCACACAGCCATCTGGATGGCATGTGTGTGTTGGACTATGGACATAGAACCAGTGGGTACACCCTGATCATCACGCAGCCATGACCGACAGCTCATTGTCACTGCACGCACCACTTTTGTCATCACCTTACACACAATCACATGTCACAGTTTGTAATAAATGCACCTTTTTCACTAACTGCTGTTTGTGCCCTGTGTCTTATTTGTACGGAATACAACGGCCACCTTGGGCGGAAAGGCACCTGATGCGTGGCATGGTATTTGAATCCGGAGGGCCTGTAGGGACCTAGGGGTGGGAGACAGAACAGGAGCACATTCAATGAGTGTGTCACACACCCATCACACAGTACATGTCAACAACTACAAGCAATGTACACACATCGCACAGAGCAATAGGGCACAATACCACAGCCACCAACAGTGGCATACTACCCTGGCCATGGAGCGTTGACACACTGCACGCAGTGAACATACAGCCACCCTGACACAGCACACACACACCTGCATAGATACAGACACATCATCCGTCGTACATGGACACTCACCGTCAAGTGAAGTAGCGGGCGATGAGCTGCTGGCGCACATTCCCAGCTTCCTCCTCTCCGCTGTCCACCTCACTCGAGCTGTCCTGGTCTGCGGGCTGGGGCCCTGGTTGATCTCCGTCATCCACAATGAGGGGGATCTGCTTCCGAATGGCCAGATTGTGCAGCATGCAGCACGCCACCACTATCTGGCACACCTTCTGTGGGGAGTACGCCAGTGCACCCCGGTGCGGTCCAGGCACCTGAACCTGGACTTGAGGAGGCCAAAGGTACGCTCGACCACACGTCTGGTCCTCCCATGTGCCTCATTGTATCGATCGTCTGCTGGGGTGCGAGGATTCCTCAATGGACTGAGCAGCCATGCCCCATTCGGATACGCAGAGTCACCTGGGTGTGAGGGACACAGAGAACCGTTGCTATTCCAACTGGACAGGGGACAGCATCGCACAACCAGCACGCTACACCACTCCACATACTCACCGACAATACAGCCACGATCCTGTTGCAGATTGGCCATCAGTCGTGGCAAGATGCTGTTGCGCATTATGTGTGCGTCATGGGCCGAGCCTGGAAACTTTGCACACACGTGGGTGATCACCATGTCCGCAAGGCACACCACTTGCACATTCAGGGAGTGCGTGTGCTTCCTGTTGCGGTACAGGTGCTCAGTGGCCTGTGGTGGAACAAGGCCAACATGAGTGCAGTCAATGGCTCCCACGACGTGTGGGATTCTGCCAAGGGCATAGAATGCACCCTTCACTGCCGCCAATTCACGAGCCCTGGGGAATCTGATGTACCTGTTCCGGTACAGCATCATGGCTGCCAGTACATCCCTCAGCACCTTGCTGAACATGGGCTGGGACATCCCTCCTCCACTGCCCACTGTGTGCTGGAATGACCCAGTGGCGAAGAAATGCATGGCGGCCATCACCTTAGCCGTGGGGGTGACAGCAGTCGGATACACCCTGCGGGGACGGAGATGGGGCTCTAACATGGCACACAGTCGATGCAGAGTTGGCCTGTCCAGCCGAAACTTCCTAATAACCTCTGTATCGTCCATGTCCGCCAGCAATTGGTATGGGCGGTCAATGTTCGGTCTCCGCCTGGGTTAAATGACAGAGGACACATGTCAAAGCAACACGGCACATAGCAATTTCGCATACACATCACTGACATGACTGAGCAAGCACATGAGCCACAGCCCAGCTGTCAAGCTGGGACGGCACGGCCACAATACACTTACACAGGTCTCCCAACAATGGCAATGGCAAGTGAGACATACCACTGCCATGTGCATGCACATGGGGATCTAGGCCCCAATGACTTGCGGGGCGTGCTGATGGGGACTGACTGCATATTCGTCAAGCGGCAACGCCACGGCAACATGAGTGTCTGCTGAGCATGGTACTGCTTCCGAGGCTGGATGAGTATGGCACACGACGACGACGATGTGGGCACGGGCTGAGCGGCCAATACAAGTGGGACCTGTGGCACGAGGGGATATGAGACAGTAGTAGGTGTCAGCACTGCACCCTATGTACAGCACTGTACGGATCACAGCTCCCGAAACATTGACTGGTGTCCACATTGACAGCCCCATGCCAAGACGGCTGTGTGCTTGCAGTCACACGTCACAGGTGAGAGGTTACATTGCACGTGCCAGGTGGCAGTCGTACATAGTGGGAGCTGGCATGTGTGTGCATGTGTCTCCTGTTCAGGATCCACCAGATGGGCGCTGACTCTGTACTGACCATTGGACACAGCATGTTCCGTGGAAGGCTTGTGTGTGTGGGATGGTGGCACTGGATGTGCCTCCGTTGGGTGGGGGCCATGCACAGGGCGGGTACGTCGATGATTGCGCATTGTTGGTCACGGTGGGTGCACCAGCTAAGATGTGTTGCCCTGTGTTCAATTCCTATGTCCGCATGATGATGGACTGTGGATGTGGGCAGACTACACATTGGTCGATGTGCTGTCTATATGCATGTGCCTTCACACCAGGCACAGCTGCCCCTGCACATGTGACCCCTGCTGGACTCGCTGCTGGGTCTGTGGAGCTGATGCACCTTCTGCGCGTGGGGCGGACAGCTCTCCTCACTTCCCTCATTGCGCATGTCATGTCTTTGCCGCAGGTGACATGGATCATGGAGGGCCCACATGTACGCGTGGGTAGGCTACACATGATTGTTCACTGGTCGCCACCCCCAGTCAGTGTTTCGAATGGGAAGGTTGTCGTGCTGGTGGTATGTTCGATGTGGCGGATGGGCGGGCCTAGGTGCGGGCTTACATTCCGGACATGGGGGGTAGTTGGATTGGCGACTAGTTGCAGTACACACGGGACACGTCTCTTCCTTTCCACATCTGGGTCATCCCTTGTACTAACTGACAGTGATACAGTCATCTTCGCCCCAGCCCTCATGTCCTCCCCTCGCCCCCCAATATGCATGCTCACCTGCGAGGCTAGCGCTTGCACAGGCAGCCCCAAGCTCGCACCAGAGAGGGCAAGGAGTGTATGTGTGGGTCCAGTTGCACGAGTGGGCTGTCTCAGGGTATGATGTGTGGCGGGACACCGTCCACCTGCGTGGTGCCCCAAATGGAGACCCGGCCTGCATGGACTATGCATCACAGTCTTCGCCTTCCGGATCCGCCACCTGCGACACCCAGTGGCTGTGGCTGCCCTTGCGGCCATGCCGCGTCCGTCTGTGGCTGATGGCCCACACATTCACTCTTTGGCCTCTCTGGGGAGGGCTCAGGGGTGGTGGCGCACGCGCTTGCACTTAGTCGCAATGGCATGTGGCGTGGTTGGTATGATGGGCAATGGATGGGATGGTGCGAGCCACCTCCCGTGACGTCAGTGCTGCTCGTGCTGTGGTGCGTCCCCCTACACTTCCATTTGACTTTTGCCATGCTGGACGTTGAGGTTCTATTGCCTGCGTGATATGAGCAGGAGGAGCGCGAGGAGACCTCTCACACACCATGCTCCACTGCCATCCCGTGCCCTGTATCGCCTGTGCGGATTGACTATGTTGGGGTTACACCTGGTCGACTGGGGCTGTGTGTGCCTTGTCAAGGGGCATGGCGGGCGCACAACAGGATCCAGCTCGTCCACAGAGGGTGGGCTGAGGTGCGCCTGGTACCGCTTTGTACGTGTGCCCGGCTGCTGTGCACACACGTGTTCACTCCCCCCGACAGGTGTCCTCTCACAATGCCCAGGGAAGCGGTGGTGTAATGTTCATGAGCCCTCCCAACACGGCGTGCTCCAACTTGGCATGTGCGCATCTACCCGTCGCACCCACCCACCTGAGCACTGCGTCCATACGACTTCACACGACACATGTGTGTCTTCCACAGTAGTGCTACTCATTTGCGTTGACATCCAATACCAGTGGACTACATGGTCATGTCACGACTGCCGTGTACTTCACATACTCTCATCCTCTCTCATTCGTACTTGTGAAATGAGTCAGCGGAGACAGTTCTGGTTTCAAACATTATATTGAGTCTTCTGTCCTCTGTGATGCAGTATAGTGGACACTACTGGCAGCGGAATACATATTGAGGATATACTGAGCATGATTACAAATGGGATAGGGTGTGGGGTTACATCTGCTTGGCCAAGGCTGTGCTAATGTACATTTACGTATAGCTGCGGAGCTGCGGACTTTGACACAGACGGTATACATGTAGCCTACCAGACCGCTCGGCATCATGGGCACAGTCCATCTCAGTTCCATGTGACAGGTTTGCTGCGGTTGTTCCTCATGCACGCGTGCATGTGAGATGACATCAGGGCATGTGCTTGCGTGCATGCAGCGGCGTGCCACTTGTTGTTGCACTGTGGTGGTTACTGGACATGTCACAGTCACTGGGGTCGTGTTGTTGTTGTATGCACTTGTCGTCCATGCAAAGGTCCTGGTATGGGATTCCCGGGGCGGGGGTGGGAGGGGTGCAGCACCCACAGACTCCAGGCGACCTATTCATGTCCACTGAGCGGTGTGTGTGTCCATGTGCGCTGGATCCATGTCGTGTCCTGGTTGTTCGTGCAGTTCCGTCCATGTGGGTGCGATGCACAGAGCCCATGCCACTGCCTCCCACGATGCATGCGGTGTTCCTGGATGTGATGGGGAACAGTGTGCATGTCCCGGTCATATCCGATGTCATGGCGATGTCGTTGATGGTGTGGTTACAGTTGCCGGTCGTTTGGTATGGCTGTTGTGGTGGTGACTGGCCAGTCCGTGCGGAAGCTGAGCATGGGTGCGGGGTTGGACTTCATAGGTCACTCGGGGAACCTGCGTTGTGGTCCGACGTATTTACAGGTTGTCAGGTATGCGATGCCGTCCAGCAGGGCTTCCATGTCATTGGTGGTGTACATGTTTGCCAGCCAATGAAGCGGATGGTGGCTGTCAAGGTGTTGTTCGTAGGTTGTCCCTTGGAGGACCATGATGGGGCATGCTGGGTGACATTCGATGTAGCTGTTCTCGATGATCCGTCGTGTGGAGGCACAGTGGTTCCATTTCAGTGCGCGTGCGATGTTGGCCACATACGCCATGCCCCCATAGGCAGAGCAGGCCCTGTCGTGTGCGTCCAGAGGGAGGAGTAGTGGTAGCAGGTCCGCCTTCAGACATGCCGGGTTGGAGAGGCATATCTCGACGGGATGCTGGTAGGGACACCTCCGACAGTAGAAGACGGGCATGGCGCAGCTGAACAATGTGATGCGGTAAGTCAGTCGGTAACTTACGTTCAGCAGGGACAGGAGATCGCATCCCAATGTATGTATCGTGCTGGTTTGGTACAGCTTGAGCTCTTCGGCGTAGTTGGGTAGGTGTGTTGCGGTTGCCATTTCGCAGCGGTGCGTTGTGGTGGCGTGCTCCGGCTGTGTGTGCAGTCTGCAATGTGCACGCTCCGAGGTTGCTGTGAGCTCTGTGTAGTCGTAGGGAGACAGGACTTGTGTTCTGTTGGCTTGTTTGGAGGACACGGGCCCTCTTCCCACATGCTTCTCAGACAGTTCAAGGTCAGTGCTGTGTGACTCCTTCCAATTAACTTGCATGTGGCCGACATGGGGGAGTGTTTTCTTCTTTCTTCCCCGTCCGTTGTGTGCTTCTGTGATATGCGCTATCTGCCGTGTGGTCGGTCTCCTCGGCATGCCTGTGTTGGTCTATTCTTGGACAATGGCTGTATTCACCGGCTTCTGTCGTAGGGTTGTGGTTTCGGAGTTGGAATGGAAGGTCATTCAGTGCTGTCTGCTCTCCCTTGTGTGGGCGGCAGGCTGCCTTTCCGCTCTGCGTTGGGCCTTGTGTGTGGATGTAATTCTTGGGCCACCTGTTGTCGGTCCCCGGGCTCTTTGGTGTTCCGTTTCATGTGTCTTGTTCATATGTGCAGGGTGGTATGGGTTTTTCAGTGTGGTACTGGCGTTCCTCTTCCCGAAGGGACCCTGCTTCTCCTAGTTGGTGTTGCCGCCGCTGTGTGCTTCGCCATGTTTGTTACACTGGGGTGTGTCCTGCTGTTGCGTGACTTCACTGACATGTGTGCGTCGGTTGTGTGGCGTTGGGTGTTGTCCGTGGATTGGGCGTTGGGGACATGTCTGTGGCCGGCCTGTCACGTGTCATGTGCGTTCGGGGTGGGGCTGATGTGTGTGCTGCTTGGTTGTGTCCCTGTGTCTGTGTGCGACGCATACATGGCGCTGCGGTTGGCCTCTGCGTTGTGCGCATGTGTGGCGGCGTCATCGGCGCTTTGGGGCCGTGACGGGGTGGTTGGTTCCTAGTCCCAGGTGGTGTGTACACATGTGTTCCGCGATGTTAGGATTTGGCCTGTGTGTCATATGTGGATGCAATGGTGGATGTGTAGTGTGCACGCGCTGGTGGGGGTTGTCCGCTTTTTCCGCCCTTGCACTGTGTGCGCTGTTTGCGTGCACTTGTTGTGTGTGTGCCTACCTGCGTCTCCGCGGTACGTTGCGTCCTTGGTGGTGCATCAGCAGAAGCATGGGAAGGGCCTGCAGTGCTGGAT